>JACXGM010000841.1:0-31268 GCA_016801145.1 Umbra pygmaea
CTTTTAATGAAAGATCCAATGCTTTAATATTCAATAGCTTTTGACCTCTGTGTTCATATTCATTATACAAGTATGCTCTTTTTATTTTGTCTGGCTTACCATCCCATATAAAGTTAAATATCTTTTGTTCATATAATTTAAAAAACATGTCATTGGGAGAAGGTAAAACCATAAGCATATAGGTAAACTGTGATACAATGAGAGAGTTAATTAAGGTGATTTTACCACAAATAGATAGGTGTTTTCCTTTCCAGGGGAGCAATATTTTATCTATTTTGGCTAGTTTTGTTAAATAGTTTTTTTGAATACCACTTGATCTTTCATATGGTATATGTATACCTGAGAAAATGTGTTAGTTAAGGTGGTAGATTGGGGTTTGCCGTCAGCCCGGGACTGTACTAAATTGAAGAATTATTTATTAAACCAATAAATATTAAATTTAAGTATAATATATAATTAAGAAATAACCAGCTTTTCAAAATTAAAGGTGCAATGTGCAATTTTAACAAACACCATACAAACTATACAACATTATGTGCAAAAATGGTGATCACTACTAATGGCAGAGCTGACCATGATGATAGCGTGATGACATTGAACTACAACCAGATGTCGCTGTTCGGACACATCACACAAAAATCTTTTTTTGACAACGTAGATAAGGCGACAGGCATGTGTTGCTTAGGTGGCCACATTAGCTACAAAGTGCTGCTGGAAACCCTGGGTATAGAATACCACCAGATCTGTGATATACAGATGGTATAGAACTGGGGTAGGCAACTCTGGTCCTGGAGGGCCGAAACATTTCAGATTTTTTATTTTACCTAGTTAATTGCAATTACCTGCTTTCCCAGGTATAAACCAGTCCCTTATTAGAAAGATAAACCAAGAATCAGAAGTGTTTCAGCCCTCCAGGACCGGAGTTGCTGACCACTGGTATAGAATACCACCATATCTGTGACATGTTGGAAAGTGTTACGTTTTGGGCGTGTACAGTAGCTGTTACTAGATGTCAGTCACAGGACTTTAATGTTGTGACTGCTGACACAATATCAAAATTCATTTGTAGAGCAGCATTTTTTCTTCTCGAATGTAAAATGCCCTCCATAATTATTGAGACTGCTACTAAGTTTTGAAAGGACTATTTTTGCTGTAAAATTAAAATTTGATTCAAAGATTTATGTGACAAGAGGACATACTATCACTTTTTATTTCTAGATGTATCAAGACATACCTGTTTTACCAACTAAGAATAACAGCACTTCAAAAGTTCCATCCCTCTGTTTTATGTGAGCATAATTATTGGGACAATTCAAATATTTAGTGTTAAAGGTAGTCATTTCCAATCCCTTGCATGCAATCACAGCAGTGAGTTTGCTACATATTGAAAATGCCAAACTGCCACAGAGTGGCTAGGGGTTTAGTAGACTCATCAACACTGGGACACACTCCTGACTTGAATGATGCAAATCATGGTCCCATGAGGGGCAACGGTTATTCTTAGGTGAAGATCAAAAAACTTCACACTGTTGCCATGTACAAGGGCTGGTTTCATTATTGTTTAGCTTTTCTTATTTTCTCAAATGTTTTTGTAACTTCTCAGCAAAGATATGGTCAACCTAACCTGTTTCGGTTTTTTTTAGTTTGGGAGGTAAATGTTGTGAGAGAGTAAATTTATACAGTACGCTTTGAATATTGTAGTGCATTGCTGATGGATATAAAATATTGGTTATGTACAGTGAACTCTAAAAGTATTAAATAATGAAACAGTAATAATATAATAATGGATTTCTAATTTACATAACCCTCCTATAATTTAAGAATAAATAAACATAATTAAGAATGTAACATTTTATTGTAGACATTTCGTATTGTATTTGTGAAGTCTCAAAATCTGACGTAAACAAATGTGCGGGTAATATTAGGTAGGTGTGTATGAACTCCTTGCAGCAATCATGTTATAATGAACAACCATCAATATCAACCAGGACATATTACATTTTTTAACTATTATTATATTGCTTTTAATACAGGTAAATTAATAGGGCCTAGTGTTTTAATTTCTAGAAATTACACAAAATCAACTGATCTAGATGCATTCAAAAAGTTTGAGAAGGAACGCACTCTTTTTGAGGCAAAATCAGTATGCACACAGGAGTAAAATCTTTGATTCCACACAGTGGCAAAGAGGTTGGTGGGATTTGAATTTAGATCAAGACTTCATGTTTTCAGCATTGAAAAACGCAGGGAATGAAATATGAAGTGGGTAAATTATAATTGGCTCAATGAAAAGGTGAATAAATGCTGTTTCACAAATTAAAAGATGCATAAACTACACCTCTGGTCTTTTTAGGCCCTACAAACTTCATAACTTCATAACACAAATCACAGAGGTGCTCATGAATGTGCAAATCGAGGGTGGAGTGGAGTTCGCTGGGTTCATTTTAGGATTTAGATTGACTCCTGTCTCCTTTATATAGAGGGCACTGTAATCTGTCATTTTTCTTATACTTCTGAGTTTGCTGTATGTAACAGCTTTTTATGTCTGCAATGCACTGCTAAATTCAAGCTGTTGGGTTTATATTTAATCTCCCAACATTAACACCTCCAGAACTGTTAACCGGAACACATTTCAAGTGATATTTTCTTTGCTGTGGAATTATGACAACATTTTGAGTAACTGAGACAAGCTAACCATTGCTGACACTTGGCCTTGTTAATGGCAAGATTGTGAAGTCTTTCTGAACCCGACCTTAGTAAAACAGTTTCCCCTCATGGGAATTGTACACTCACTTGCACCTGTGTGCCATAAATAGTATTAATTACATTACGTTTATCCTTATGTAATGATATTACGTAATCATCTCTAGTACCAAATGCATTACGTTTATCCTTAGGTAAAGTAGAAGGTCTCCCATTTCCAGCAATGTTTCAAAAAAGCCTACTTAACTACCAATCTGATAAAATGGCAACCAAAATATATCCTTTGGTTGATTAAAAACAATGTTGGAGGTATGGCTGTGATTAGACACATGCACAAATGCGTTGATAGGCATCCATTTGCTTCCTGGCGGTTATCTGTAACATCAACCCCCCTCTTATTATTTTTGGTTGATGTAGTTCCTATGGTGAATGGGGGCACAGCCAATGGAGAGCCATGTCTCTTCCCCTTTCTTTTCCTCGGGAAGGAGTACTTGGACTGTACCACTGATGGACGGGGGGATGACCGGCTTTGGTGCGCCACTACCTACGACTATGACCGGGACAAGAAATGGGGCTTCTGTGAGAGTAAGTCAGACATTTTGGTCTTTAAGGAAAGCAAGCCTTTTACATATCTATCCATTCATGTTTGGACACAACACTGTAGGTGCTAAAATGAATTATCCCTATGACGTTTAGATTCTTTGCAGAGAACTACTTTACCAAAGTAACTAGAATTATTTTTTTCTTGTTTTTAAACAATAAATAAAGTTTTTACAGCCTTTGTAAGCTGGTAACTGAAAGAAAATGTAAAGATGGTCTCACAGGGTAGACAGTTGAGTCTGGGATACTTTAGTTTTATATCTTAAGTTACAGTTGTTTTCAGTACATTACGTTTTGTGAAATTATGATGGTTTAGGTTTTGTAAATGGAGGGCATTATGAATTACCAAAAAGGTATGATGTGTTCGGAATTTGCTAGTAAGTATGATATGATACAAATTTGGTTTGATACAGACTTCTGCATTTTACATAGTTTTCAAGTGGGGAATAAATTCTACACTATAAGTTCCCCTTTAGTCTGGGTCTTGTGCAAAACAAAGTTGGATATGTAATATGTACATCATCTCTGAATCAATGACATTCCTCCTTTAGCTTGGAAATTACAAGTTTACTGCGGGTGGTTTTGATGGGGCACAAATCATGACATTTACCACCAATGTACAACTTTGTGGACTTACTCTTTAAGTAATTTGTCCATATGTTGTTTGCTTTTTGTCATCATAGTCCCAGCATTTTATGTAACCAACAATTGCTGCAGATTTGGCCAGAAAACCCTTACAGTAATAATTACATTAATTTAATTCCAAAATACTAATTTTCATGTCCAGGGTCACCATCAATGTCTCATTCCCCAGTTGTGACAGGGATAGTTGTGATATTCAAAAAATAAAAAAAGATTTAAATATCACATTTTAAATAGAGCAAAATCAGAGCAACACACAAGAGGGACACAAGGTATAATATAATACAAAATTATTGTAAATTTCAGGTAAACTGTGAAAGTATCCAAAAATATACCCTGCCTTTGAAAGTTTAGTTGTGTTCCATTGTAGCGGAGGAGCAGGCGGATCTGCGGCGTCTAGCGGAGGAGGCTGACAATGAGTACCAGACCACACTCCGCATGATCAACGGAACAAACCGGAAGAGCCAGAAGAAAGAGTGAGCTCCACCTCCTCATTTGGTCTTATCTACAATGTGCAACAAAATTAGACATCCCACTTAATCATATTTTTATTAAAATCATTAAAGTTAGCTTCATATTATTTGCTTAAAATGTTTTCTATTTTAGCACTTCAACAGATTAAGGCATACATTACACAGCATGCTAAACATTTGTGGAGAACACCAGTCTTCAGATTGCTTGAGAATAGAGATGCACGGATACTACTTTTTCACTGCCAATACCTATCCGAGTACTGAATTTTGAGTATCTGCCGATACAGAGTGCCAATGTGATACCAGTGTTTAAATTATAAGTAAATTAAGATGTGCATCCACCCACTACACGTTAAGACTTACAAAAGACATTTTGAAAATGTCAAAGTAAGACTACGATGTGATACAAGTATTATTAGAGGGGGGGATTTTCAAGTATGGTATTTTTCCCCCCAATATAAATGCTTAAACCTGCAGTGTGTAACTTTTTGAAAACTAAACAAAATACTTAAACAGTGTTTTAAGTCTAGTAAACATTAGGAACTAGCATATTGGTTCCAGGGATGGAAAACGTCAACTAAAATAATACAAAATATAGAGGTAAGGATTAAAAGAGGGTATGATGAGGGTATGATGATTTTCTATAGGCACTGTGTATAGCAATATCATTCATTAGAAATGTTTGGAACAGGAAGGGCAGAGGGAGAGAGGATGGGTTGTTCTGTGTTTCTAGTTCATATGTACTAGTATTCTGAATATGCTAGACCATCCTAGGCCATGTCCACAGCTGATGATGACTCACCCTTCTTTTTTATCAGGTTGTATGATAAGCTATTGAAGGTTGCTGAGAAGGGCCACCAAAAGGCCATGGAGAAAGTGGCATATTCTATGCTTTTTGGAGACTACCTGGCCCAGAATATTCCCAAGGCCAGAGAGCTGTTTGAAAAGTTGGCTCTGGACGGCTCTCCAAAAGCTCAGACGGTAACAGTCTTTTTTACACTTGAACAACGATATCTTTCATTTGTCTGTTCCTAAATCACTTGAAGTAGTTACTTGACTGTCTCTCATGTCCCTCTGCTCTTTCACTCATTCGGAGAGGCTGTCCAATAATGACTTCAAGCAATTTGAAAACAGACAAATCACAACTTAATATAGGATGGTCTGAATGAGATGATGGCTTTCCAGGTTGTTTCCATGCCTTGTCCCAAATGACAGAAAGGTCACTGTGGACGCTATGATTTGCTGGCCTTTTTTTGTTAAATTTTTTTGTGCAAATTTTTTTAGAATCCATAGTCAGGCTTGAAACACTGACTATCATGATGGACACTGTCCTGCAATGCACCGACTTAGCCCACTACGCCAAGCAGTTAGTGCTGAACTGGATTTGGGATAGATAATATAGATTAAAATCTAGAAAGCCACGCCTCTAAATTCAATCACGTAAGTATAGTTAGTGACTGTCAATCATCCCGTACATTATCTGACCCAAAGGCTTCTGTGTTGGATGAGCAGTTGGACAAATTAGACAAGACCAATTGGGAAGGGAGAAAATGTGGAAAATTATTTAAAGAAAAAATACAACAAAAAACAACACTTCAGGATGGATGTTCAATTTCAGGGCGTGGCGCTACAATCTGTCCGGGTTGTGTTTTCCCATGGCTGAGTTTGGGAATTTGTTTTGCTTAATTCATGGGAAAAAGGGCTGGTGACATCTTTAAGGCAGCTATTAAGGGTGTAGAATCTCGCTGGTGAGAAGGCTACTTCCTCTTTCAGAAATGCACTTATAAAGCTAAATAAAGCTATTTCTTGATGTTTAAAAAAATCTGAAAAAAGCGATTTGTAAGATAATCATTCCCTACACCAGTGGTTCCCAAACCTCTCCTCGGGGCCCCCCAGAAAGGCCATGTTTTTATTTTCACCCTGAAATGACACAACTGGTTCAATTACTCAACTACACATTACACCTTTGACTAATTAAATCAGGTGTGCCATTTCAGGGTTAAAACAAAAACATGGCCTGTCTGGGGGTCCCCGAGGAGAGGTTTGGGAACCAATGCCCTACACTATGTAGTGTTTTCTTACACACAAAAGCAACACCTAAAATTCCAGATAATTATCAAGTCGGATCTGTGATTGCCGCAAATCATGTTGAAATAAAATGATTACAGTCAGTGTACACATGAATATTTTTATGTAATGATGAACAAGTGCATCAAAGGGATTTTTATTGATTTAGAATCCTCAAGGAAATGTGACAATTCAAGTACCGAAACCAACAAATATTGGCTGTTGAAATCCTCCGTTTGTAACCCCACCCACCAGCCCGCCTTTTCCCATCGGAGTACTTAAAATATTTTGCTCAGAGCTAGCCCGGTACGGGCTAAACATGGACTGGCCCAGATCCGACCTGCAGAGGAAAATAGGCATCATTTTGATGGTCTTTGAACTTATTCAACTCACTTGAATGTATTGACATTTTTTTATGTAACTTTTAACTCATATTAATTAGTATTTTCTTTGTGTTTATGTTAATGTTGTGTCTTCCGATAGGCACTTGGCTTCCTGTATGCTGCCGGATTAGGGGTGAACTCTAGCCAAGCCAAGGTACCAACATGCAGTGTCCTCGTCTCTCCCTCAGCTGTACATTTGCATTTGTGTCATTTAACAGTGGCTCTAATCCAGAGTGACTTTCTCTTACTCTGAGCCTCCCGCTCTCTTCCATTAAAACTATATAATGATCCAAAGCCGCATATGATCAGAGCAAGGCAATATAGTGTGTAAAATTGCAATGGGAACTTCACAAATTGAAAATAAAATATGCTACTTGTAAATTATAATGTTTGCTTCGATGTAGCTAATAATTTTCCAAATAACATCTTCCACATTAGCAAAAAATGTCATATTTCACTTGGCATTACGTAGTATTTTGTTTTGTTAATGAACACTATTGGCATTTCATCATTTTGGTTAGTACTGATCATTTTTTGGATTATCTTTCAAGCTCTATATCATAGGTTTTACCCAAGGTACCTCCCAAAACTAATAGTGAGAAATAAAGTGTAACCCTTAACTCTGTTTCAGGCCTTGGTTTACTATACCTTTGGGGCTTTGGGAGGAAACCTGGTGGCCCACATGATTCTGGTGAGCTACTTACTAAAACAACGTTTTTCCATGTTTGAATAAAGTAGCCTTTTGTGTCTCTGGTTTTACTCTAATAGGTATTCTGTAAAATAATTAAACCTTTCCTAAATATCTAACATTCTCATTTTAGGGCTACCGTTACTGGGGAGGTGTGGGTGTACCCCAGAGCTGTGAATCAGCCCTCACGCACTACAGACTGGTAGCCAATCACGGTAGGACCTTTTGACAACCCAATGAAACTTGTACAGTTTAAACTGACAGTTAATATCAGTGTTTGGTAGTGTTTCTCATTGTCTCTTTCGTTAACGTCCAGTGGCCAGTGACGTGTCCCTGATGGGGGGCAGTGCGGTGCAGAGGGTGCGTCTGCTTGACGAGGTGGAGAACCCAGGCTCTACCAGTGGCATGCTTGAGGAAGACCTGATCCAGTATTATCAGTTCCTGGCTGAGAAGGGAGATGTCCAGGCCCAGGTTAGGGGTCAACCTCCATTAATAATTAACTCAGAACTATTTGGCAGTGGAATGTTATGAACCTGTTATATCCTTCCTCGCTGAAAATGCACTCAGTGACTTTTGATTATTGTTATTATTATTATTCTTAACCTCTCATTTTGGCCTGGATGTGTCATCTGCTATTTAATTGTGCATAATGTACATAATAATTTCGATCACTGACCTGGCTCAGTTACCCACAAATTTCAACATTTATGTCAGGTGGTTTTGGTGACATGTAGGGCCCTATAGTTTAAGATCGACAGAATACAAAAAAGCTGACATGCACCACTACTGCCCAGGGCAGTGGTTTTCAACCTTGGGTACTAGGACCCTTACTGGTGGTACAGTAATCTCAAAAAGTTGGAAATCACTGGCTGAGTGCGTGAGTGATGTGTGAGAAGCTGAAGTAGGTAATAATTGAGAAGGCAGGCCGTATCCACAAAGCCTTCTTCCCTCTTTGTCATATTGCCCTGTGTAATTGTTTTCAACACCATTTTGAAGATAAATAGATTATAACAGAATCGTGGATACAGGCCCTGGTGATAATCAATTCTAGTTTAATTTTGGAATCAGGCGTGGTGTTTTGTGCTCCCAACAGGTGGGTCTGGGCCAGCTACATCTACATGGCGGTCGGGGGGTTGAACAGAATCACCAGGTAACCTTTCCCTAACCCACTCTCAGCCTTGTTTAAAAGATGACTTACATCAGTTACGTGTTCGCTTCATGTTGATTTATGGAGACGGTCATAAATGAAATGTTTATCTACAGCGGGCGTACGATTACTTCAACCAGGCGGCGATTGCAGGGAACACGCATGCGATGGCCTTCCTCGGAAAGGTAAATAATATTATATGATTATAGCGCCGTTTACAGGTAACATTATTACATGATTATAGCGCTGTTTACAGGTAACATTATTACATGATTATAGCGCTGTTTACAGGTAACATTATTACATGATTATAGCGCTGTTTACAGGTAACAATATTACGTGATTATAGCGCTGTTTACAGGTAACAATATTACGTGATTATAGGGCTGTTTACAGGTAACAATATTACATGATTATAGCGCTGTTTACAGGTAACAATACTACATGATCATAGCACCGTTTACACATCAGGGTAACACTATTACATGATCATAGCGCCATATACACACCAGGGTAACATTATTACATGATTATAGCACAGTTTACACACCAGGGTAACATTATTACATGATTATAGCGCCGTTTACACATCAGGGTAACATTATTACATGATTATAGCGCAGTTTACACACGAGGATAACATTACGTGATTATAGCGCCGTTTACACATCAAAGTAACATTATTACATGATTATAGCGCTGTTTACACATCAAGGTCACTTATTCTCCTTTCAGTAGCTTTTCCACTTACTTTCATGTCATCTAATTTCTTGTAACAATTATTTTACTCTTTGTTACCTTCTCTGTTTCTCTCTGTTTTATCTGTTTCTTAGATGTACTCGGAGGGCAGTGATTATCTGACTCAGAACAACGATACCGCTCTGCAGTACTTCAAGAAGGCCTCTGACCTGGTGAGCCTCCAAACTTTACAATGTTCATTCTAGTCATGGTACTGCAGCACTTTTACTGTGGGCTGTTCTACCTACAGGCTCAGTGTTTGTAAGGCTTCAATCTATCGTACTCACTGTGTTGGTAGGTTTCTGTTATTGATGTCCACTCCTGCTTGTCTTATATTCTAGGGTAACCCTGTTGGCCAGAGTGGACTAGGCATGGCCTACCTGTATGGGAGGGGCGTACCAGTCGTGAGTGCCCACCAGTGTCCATCATTACACAGTGCTATCATACAACCAGTGATACTCAGACACATTATTTTAAATAAATGTTAAGAACAGGCCATGGGGTTCAAATGCATATTAGATTTTTTGTGATTTCCGTGTGTGTTTTCTCCAGAATTACGAGCTGGCACTGAAATACTTCCAGAAGGCAGCGGAGCAGGGCTGGGTGGACGGACAGCTTCAGCTGGGAACCATGTACTACAGTGAGTGTGGTTTCCTTGGAAACAGGAGCGTTATTTTTTACCCACCAAGGTTCACTGTGCAGGCTCGGCAACCACGTTGTGCCCTCTTACACAACACCTCTCTCCCTCTCCTCTCTGTTGGGGATCTTTCACTCATGTTCGTTTGTCTTTCCATTCCTCTTCTACTCTAGATGGCATTGGAGTGAAGCGTGATTACAAGCAGGCGCTCAAGTTCTTCAACCTGGCCTCACAGGCGGGCCACATTCTGGCCTTCTACAACCTGGCTCAGATGCACGCTACAGGCACGGGCGTCATGCGCTCCTGCCATACGGCTGTCGAGGTATGCTATCTTTACTTTTATTTCCTCTCAGTGGTCAAAGTAAAAATGTGGAGCTGTCTTCTGATACTGGGTCTGTGGAACCTTGACATTCTTCTTAGGAGCCACTTTTGTTCTGGGCTTTTGTGTCTAACTACACGTGTACTTTTGTGTCTAACTACACGTGTACTTTTGTGTCTAATTACACGTGTACGTCCGTCTGTACTTTTGTGCGTCTGCGAGCAGCTCTTCAAGAACGTGTGTGAGCGTGGCCGCTGGTCGGAGAGGCTGATGACGGCTTACGGTAGCTTCAGGGACGGACACATGGACGCGGCCTTGGTGCAGTATCTTTTGCTGGCAGAACAGGGCTACGAGGTTGCCCAGAGCAACGTGGCCTTCATCCTAGATCAGAGTAAGAAGACTTAGAGAGGATCCTTGATTGCAGATTCATGGAACTGGTTCATGCGGTTTAGCTTAAACGTTCCTAAAACCTACACCAATTCTGTCCTCCCTCTTTTTTCCAGAAGCTTTTGGTGTGTCATGTTTCACCCTGCTTTTGAGTAACAGACTACATGGCCAAAGTTCATTACTTTAAAACCTGAACTATGCAACTTTGTTAAAATACAAAACATTTAAAAAACTGGCTTTTAGGACTAATAAATATTAGGAACTAGTATTATTCTATCCAGGGGTTGATATATAATGCAAATATTGTATATATAATGCAATTATTGTGTATATATAATGCAAATATTGTATATATAAATGATTGTTGAGGTGGATTTATTCACTTTTAGGGAGAACATGCCACCCTGCTTTTCTCTGCCACAAGAGGTCACTGTGTTCTATAAAACATGAGCCGATCAACTGGGCCTGACTCTAACCTCTTGAACTGTCAGTTATTATTGAGAATTTATCGTTTCAACACGATTGACCGATACAGGTAATCTAACAAACAATAATATCAATAATAATAATAAGTGTGTGTGTGTGCTTGTCTTAATTTTAAGCAGAGGAGGCCCAGATCTTCAGTGAGAACGAGACGTACCCTCGAGCCCTTCTCCATTGGACCAGAGCAGCAGCGCAGGGTTGGTTCTACTTTCGTTTATTTGTCACAGAAACGCAGATGGAATTTCATGTACAGTGAAACTCTCATGCCATGACTCCCCCAATGCAGTAGTACAAAATGGGGCAAAACACCATGTATAACAAAAACACTACGAACAAAAACAGAGATATTAAAATGGAAGCAAATCTGTAACAGATGTCAACTTTGCCCTGACTAACAAAAGTTCACATTTTCAGGGCAAATACACATTTGCTTTCATGTTAAAAAGGCAATGCTCAATTTGAACTTTTCCTTCATATTTACTGTATTGTTTAAACAGTGCAGTACATCCTAGCCGTACTGTTTGTTTTTCTCCTTGTTAAGATCACAATGTTCGAGATTGAGTTTCATGGGTTCTTTTGAACACCTGCTACGTTATGTTACATGACCCTATTAGATTTGGTTTGAAAAATGGGTTTCAGTTCACATTAAGATAAAGCCAGGGCACTCAGGGTATTAAATGGATGTTCCGCTATTGACTTACATAATGTCACCCAGGTTACACAGTGGCACGGATAAAGCTGGGGGACTACCACTTCTATGGCTACGGCACTGACGTGGACTACGAGACTGCTGTGATTCACTATAGACTGGCCTCAGAGCAGCAACACAGTGCACAAGCCATGTTCAACCTAGGCTATATGCACGAAAAAGGCCTGGGCATTAAACAGGTGGGTACACACACTTATTTACACACACACGCACGCACGCACGCGCGCGCGCTACCCTGCAGGTCTGACGCCTTTCCTCCCCTCATCTGCAGGACATCCACCTGGCCAAGCGTTTCTACGACATGGCAGCCGAGGCCAGTCCCGACGCCCAGGTGCCAGTGTTCCTGGCTCTGTGTAAACTGGGTCTGGTCTACACCCTGCAGTACCTTCACGATCTCAACGTGAGTGTACAGCACAGGGCACCTTCTGCTTCGGAGTTTTGCGGGTTTCCAGTCATTTACACTTGATGTTATGCTGGGCAGGCTCAGTGTTTGTGGCACACTTAAGATAGCTCTCGTTAAATTATGTTTTCGGAATTATTGGAATTATACCTGGTTTGATTAATGCTTTATCCTTCCCAACATCTGACCTCCACCAGATGAGTGACCTGGTGAGTCAGGTAGACCTAGACCAGCTCCTTGGCCCTGAGTGGGACCTGTACCTCATGACGGTCATCGCCCTGCTGCTGGGCACCGTAATCGCCTACCGCCAAAGACAGCACCAGGCCGCGCCTCCACGTCCCCCTGCCAGGCCTCCGCAGGAGCAGCCCCAACCCGAGGCTCCGCCCCAACCCGAGGCTCCGCCCCAACCGCAGGCACAGGCTCCGCCCCAGGCTGAAGAGGAGCAGCAGTGAGAGGTGGAAGGAGTGGGGTTGGTGAGGCGGGCTAATGCGGACTAACCAGCCCCCATCCTGGACAGGGTGGCCTCCTCCAGTCCTGCATGCTCACCTCTGATGATGTACGCTACTGAACTGACCAGTGTCGTGCTACTTAACTCGATCTCTATGTTCTCAGACCTCCCAACCTGAAGAATGAAAACAGGAAGGCCGTGGAACAGACGCTGTAGGAAAGACAATACAGACTCAAATCCTCTTAGTATGTGACTCAGGGTACCGTGCAGTAGATTGTTTTACTGAACTAGCCATGTGGGTTGCCAGATTGGGGCAACTGACGCCTCTCCTTAATTGTCACATAATCTGTGAATGAAACAAAGTCTATCTGGGCTCCAAAACAATGACCAGGTTAATTTTTCTCAGATGTTCCTTTTCTGATTTTCTGTGTTTAAGGTTGCAACTCTCGATTGGTAAAAACGATTTGAGAAAGGATACACAAACCTTGCGATACCATCTTATTTGTCGGGTGGCAGCACTTGGGAAGTGAATTCCTCTTCACAGCAAATAATTTGTTCAATACATTTAGTTAGGAACACGTTTTGTACGCAAACATGTTCTATACATAAACAAAGATTCTTTATCTAGCAAGTTTTTTTCATGCTTTGGTCAGCAAAATTTGCTTGATTAGCACATGTTAAAGCTAACATGCATTGTTTCTTGAAATGCCGACATTTTCTTCAGCCTCTTGTTTTATTTTTAATTTATTAGCACACATTGAACTAAAGAAGTAAAGATAGCCGAACCTGATAATTGTTTTGACAACCAATTGAAAACAATCCAAAATTTCCCTGAGCTTTGGGTAAGTTCATTAGAGTGAAAACAGTAACGGAGAACACTATGATCAAGCTTGAGAGAACAATATTGAATCCTTTATTTGTCTCAGAAAAAGTTGGATTCTTTATTTCATGATAGCTTAAGAATCAAGTACTCTTGAGATAATACTTGGGATATTGCAGAACGCCTTCCCTTAGCATACATACTCCCTTACAGTGACACATCTGAGAACGTGCTACTGTAGGTTGAAGACTCCCTTCCGTCTCTCCATTTAGGGTCTGACAACAGCCACAACAAAATATACATCTGCCAATAATATCACTATTAAATTATAGTGATGTAATTGTGACATAATGGGAATAGTCCATTGGCAGATTAGAGAATTTTCTACATCAGTTCCACTTTTCTACATCATTTCACTTGACACAATTTCACTATAGGATTGTAGGATTGCTTCATTGTTAATTCTCAACTCTACTGGTTTGATTAATTAAACGGGTGTTGAACTGCAACAGGATCAGATATTGTGGTTCAGCGCGTCTGCAGAGTTGTAAAAAGTACAAAGTAAAAGTACTTTTCTGGTTTTGGCCGAGTTTTGGGAAATGAAGTTTATAACAAACCAGTAATAAATGAATTGAAAGAGGAAAAAACGTTTAAGGTCACTGGTTAGTTATGAACTCCTTTTACCGGATCAATTGGGTTTTAAGTTGGAACTTCCCAAAACGGTTAAACCCAGCCGAGTAATTTTTACAACTCTGTATCGCTGTATTGTTACCATTTAAAACCCAATATTTTATACACCGCTTTTTTAGGAAGAGTCAATTGAAAAAAGCAGAAATTAATTCAGCCTGTTTGACTGTCTACGTGGTTTTACTATTTCTCAGAATCGTGGTATAACTGGAGGCTAAAACTCCCTTACAAATATTGCACGCTGTGTATTATCGGTTTTGCCTTTTGGAGTATGAAGAATAGGAGGATATGAACAGGAGGACCTGGTCTTAGACTGTCACGGCTGCTGGAAGATGTTTAGCAGATAAGGACCCAGGTCTATAGATGTGTGTGTAAGGTGGCACTGGAAAATACAGGTAGAAATCTTAATATGTTCAGCAAGATTGTATATAACAGAAATAGAACATTATTGCCATACTTTTGCTTTATCCTGTTTTTCTTTTATAACAGCGCCTATGAGAAAAAGACCATAAACAATACAACCCATACACATTTCTTTTTAATTTATAAAGAGTTACATCCTTTTATATGCCAATAAACATACATTCACAGGATGCACCTGTATAGATGTACATAATTGGATATAAATGGTACAATTCAGATATTTCGAGAGATGCTTCATGTAAGATGTCACTAATAATATCCTCTGCACTAACTTCTTCGAATATCATCAAACCAGGTAATGAGGTAGAAGGAAATCAACTTACCATTTGTGATGTTCATAGTTGATAACTAATGGATCAAATGAATAAGGAAATGAATTGTATTGTCCAGGACTCATGTTTCAACTATTAAGAGTAGAATATACTCAATATTCTGATTGTGGTTGTGTCAGCAGTTATTTCTCTTACAGTGTGTCATTGATCATAGATGTCAGCCATGTTTATTTTTATACTCCTAGTAAAAAGTGTCAAGTTTCTCTGCATGCACATCCCCACTGGACCGGAAATGGTCCAGTCATCTGACACTGTGATCAAGGATTTTTGCATGTCCCAGAGAACTCTTACAAACATCAACAGATTCACCATCAATAGCATACTTTCAGGCGGGAACTACTATGATCATGTGACTATTTAGAAGCTCATTAGGTCAGCCTGACCTCTAGGATTTGCACATTGATTGCAGTGAGCTATTCTCAATCAGATATTGTCAGATGAACAATGGCAAAAGTCTCCTGTTGATTGCTAAATGTGTACGATTTCAGAAATGAAAATTCTTCATACACACTCACCGGACACTTCTTTTGGTACACCTGTTCAACTGCCCTTTAACGCAAATATCTCATCAGCCAATCATGTGTCAGCAAGTCACTGCATTTAGTCATGTAGACATGGTCAAGACGATCTGCTGAATTTCAAACCAAGCATCAGAATGGGGAAAAACTAATTTAATTTACTGAAAATATACTGTAGCATAGTTGTTGGTGCCAAACGGGCTGGTTTTAGTTTCAGAATGTAGTGCTGCCTTGTGTTCTGGACAGAAAAGTCTGATTTTCTATGTCACCTTGCCACATGGCTCTCCAGTGACCCACTGTGTGCAGGTCGGGCGCCTGTAAAATTCAATCACGGAAGTATAGTTGGTGAGCGTAATCATCCCGTACATGATCTGACCAGTGGTGGTTCTGGACAAATTTTACTGGTGGGGCCAAAATGGGGCCAGTGTTTAATCAGAAGGGCACATTTTGGCGCTAGCGCATATAATTGTAATGACTTATTATTTATAAAGAAATTTATTTAATTTTCTTTTTATTATTCAGTCAGCTCAGGGGGGGCCAGGGCCATTTTTACACGGGCACTGGCCCCTGTGGGCCCACGTGTAGAACTGCCCCTGGATCTGACTAAAGGCTTTCGGTGTTGAATGATCAGTGCGAAAAGAATCGGCTGGCTCGGCGACATGTATAAGGGCCCTTCACCATCCCGTATCTGTCTGGGGGTGTTGCAAAGCTGCCGATGTGGCAGGTTTGGAAAAATGTAACATTGGGAGGGGGGGAAAACTAATAAAAAAAGACACTGAACAAGTTCCACAGACCTGTAAACAATAGAAATTGAATAATCTATCCCTGAACAATGGGGGTGTCAAAAGTAACAGTATTTGGTTTAGCCACCATCTACAAGTACTGCAGTGCATCTCCTCATGGACTGAACCAGATTTGCCAGTTCTTGCTGTGAGATGTTACCCCACTCTTCCACTAAGGCACCTGCAAGTTCCCAGACATTTCTAGGGGGAATGGCCCTAGCCCTCACCCTCAGAAGCAACAGGATCAAGACCTAATCAATTGGGTTGATATCCTAGCTCTGTGCTGGCCATGGCAAAACACTGACATTGGATGAGCCTGTGGAAAGGATGAGTTGAGGTTACCTGCAATGACAACAAGCTCAGTCCGACACACCGCCCCAGACCATGACGGACCCTCCACATCCAAATAGATCCCCCTCCAGAGTAGAGGCCTCGGTGCAACTCTTATACCTTCCCAGTCTGACCATCACCCCTGGTGAGACAAAACCGCAACTCGTCAGTGAAGGGTACCTCTCTGCCAGTCTGGTCTGGCCCAGCGAAGGTGGGTTTGTGCATATAGGCAATGTTGTTGCCGGTGATGTCTGGTGAGGACCTGCCTTAGAACAGGCCTACAGGCCCCCAGTCCAGCCTCTCTCAGCCTTTTGCAGACAGTCTGAGCACTGATGGAGGGATTGTACGTTCCTTGCGTAACTCGTGCAGGTTTGATGTTCAGATGTACTGATACCATGCAGGTGTTTTTACACGTGATCTGCCACTGCGAAGATGATCAGCCATCCTTCCTCTCTCCCCGTAGCGCTGTCTTAGGCATCTCACAGTACAGACATTGCACACGTATTGCCCTGGCCACATCTGCAGTCCTCATGTCTCCTTGCAGCATGCCTACAGTAAGGCACGTTCACGCAGACGAGCAGGGACCCTTGGCATCTTTCCTTTAGATTTATTCAGAGTCAGTAGAAAGGTCTCTTTAGTGTCCGAAGTTTTCATAACTGTAGCCTTAATTGCGTTCCCGTTGTAAGCTGTTTGTGTCTTGACCGTTCCACGGGTGCATGTTGATTAATTGTTTACGGTTCATTGAAAAAGCATGGAAAACATTTTCGAACCCTTTACAATGAGGATCTTTAAAGTTATTTGGCTTTATATTAATTATTTTAAATACAGTGTCCTGAAAAAGGGATGTTTCTTTTTTAAAAGCTGTGTTAAATTGTAACTCGTTTCAACCCACAGGAAATTGTAGAACTTAAATTCAATGAATTGACCCACCCTTATCTATTTAAAGACAATAATCAAGTAAGCTGTTGGACATATTATAGGTTGACCTGAGGAAACCTACTGTATGTTAGGTAACTTCTTTCTGGAAGATCTTCGGCTGAAATGAATATCATAAACATTGTTTTATGGAATTAAAAGATTAAAAGATAATTAAAGATAGGCTATTTGCTTCTCTCTATTTGCACATTTACATAAAAATTATAATAATAGTTTCCTGGCTGGAACATAGTATTAATAATAATAATTAATTCAACTTAAATAGCGCTTTTCAAGGAACCCAAAGTGCTTTACACAGTGAGGGGGAAAGCCCACCTCATCCACCACCAATGTGTAGCAGTAGTGTAACACTTCCCTCAGTGCTACCGTACTAACCCTGTGACAGGTCATTTACACTTTCTGCAACTGGACCAGGGCTTTGTCAATCAGCTGTTTTGGGTGGGGGGTAGAAAGTTGGCCTCATATAATTGCTGTGCTCCCAGGCTGCACATCACATTGTGCTTTCCCCACCATCCTCACAACGCCACTATGGGGTGGCTTTTGGTTACCGTGGCAACGTGTGCACTAGCCTCCTGCTCTGTCAAAGGTAAGTGCTGGAACCAGCAGGAGAAAAGCCTGCACCTCCCTATCTGTGGACATGTCACATTCCACACACACATTACACCCACAGGCCAGTTGCTGTGGCCACATTGCCGGACGAGCACTTTTGTGTGAAAGAGGGGCCTGGCTGCTTTTTAGAGAATGGTGAACATTGCCACAAAGGTTTTTGGTTTTCAAAGTTGAAAAAATAAAAGTTTGGTGTCCTGCAGCTATAATAACATTGTTTCTTTTGGAACTTTGTTTTGAGTGAGTGTAAGAACCCTGTATTTATACAAGTGTGTTCTAAGGCAACAGGTGGTGGTTCCAGTATGAAGAAGGCATACGACACTACAGCCAGGAGGCTCTCCATAAGGTATTGTCCCTTTTGATGTTTTTATCAATTTGGTATATGGTGCAGTTGTCAAAGCCGCTCAAAGCCATTCAAGCTAATGGCTCTTTGTATGTGTAGCATATGTTGGAGCAGTGTCTCGAACCCGCAACCTTCAGCTCCAGAGCGGGGCACATTACCCACTGGGATATCCCCATTTTTTGTTACAATATACAATAATGTTTCACACTTAAGCTGAGGTCAAACCATCAAAGTGTGCCATGCTGGATAGTTGATTGTACTTACAATGCTAGGATTATGAACCAATTTAAATGCACAGCCAACATGAACAATGTCTGAACGAGCATGCGCTCTCTGATGTAAATTCTGTATAAGATAATCTGCTACAGTTTTTAAGAAAAGAAAACCCATGTTAGAGCTCATTTTCCATAGACATGTAGAGACAGCTTTTCATTTAAAGAAGCATTTCGCGACATTCATGATTGCGAAATGATTTTTTAGGTCCCCCCACTTGCAGTACGTCTGGATGTGTACTACAGTATATTGTTTGTATAATATGAACAATCTAAGTAGAATCCTTATCTTACCGCAGTTAGCTTGAAATCCAACTTCAGGAACCAAGGAGGGAAGTTCCAACAAATTGTTCCCTCATGGTGTCATCCGGAAAACACAATGTCAATTTTCACTGCTATGCTGATGACACACAAGCAGCTTTTTTCCATCTCTGGAACATTGCTAAAAGTTTGAAACTTTCTGTCAAGAAAAGTTAATTCCTGCTTTTGTACCTGAATATTGGATTGTTGCAATTGTCCCTCATTACTGGCTACCCAGACAAGACCCTAAAAACTTCAGTTAGTGCTTAACACAGCTGCCAGAATTCAGACTAGAACCGCAAAAAGGTCAACTGTTAACCTACAAAGCACTACATGGACTTTCCCCTAATTATCTGTCTGATTTGGTGCAACCATACATACCCACACGTACATTATGTTCACAAGATGCCGGCCTCCTTACTGTTCCTAGAATTTGAAAAACAAACAGCTGGAGGAAGGGTTTTCTCATACAGAGAAATTCAATTTTGTGGAATGATCTACCAACCCATGCGAGAGATGCAGACTCAGTCTATGCTGAAGACTAATCTCTTCATTATGTTCTATGATATACACCGCGTCCCAAATTATTATGGAAATTGGAATTAAGTGTCATAAACATTATTATTTTGTTTTTCAATCAAACTCATGGATGGTATTGTGTCTCCGGGTTCTTTGGATCACTGAAATCAATCTCAGTCACCTGTCATAATTTGTTTGCCAGGTGAGCCCAGTTAAAGGAAAACTACTTAAGGATGTTCCACATTATTAAGCAGGCCACATGTTTCAAGCAATATGGGAAAGAAAAATTATCTCTCTGCTCCGGGATAGCGTCAAATAGTGCAATGCCATGGACAAGGTATGAAAACATTAGATATTTCTTGAAAATTTAAGTATCATACTTTGAAGAGATTTGTGGCTGATTCCGATCACCGATGGGTTAATGCAGATAAAGGCATAATGAGGAAGGTTACTGCCAGACAAATTCATCGGATTAAGAGAGCAGCTGGTAAAAGCAGCTTGCAGTTGTGCATAAACCTACTATTCGGCCCCCCCTAACCAATGCTCACAAGCAGAAACTGTTGCAATGTGTCCAGAAATACATGAAGACTAATTTTCAAACAGTCTTGTTTTCTGACGAGTGCCGTGCAATCCTGGATGGTCCAGATGGATGGAGTAGTGGATAGTTGGTGGATGGCCACCATGTCCCAATAAGGCTGCAACGTCAGCAAGAAGGTGGCAGAGTTAGGTTTTGGGCTAGAATCATGGGGAGAGAGCTGGTAGGCCCCTATAGGGTCCCTGAAGGTGTGAAAATGACCTCGGCAAAGTATATAGAGTTACCAGCTCACCTCTTCAATGGTAGAAAAAGATGCATCAAATGCACAAGGACACAGTCATAAATGTCCACAACAGGAAGTTCTACAGCTATCAGATTTATTTGGGGGCAACGCAAATGTCAGAATAAATGAGAGGTTCTAAAGCCTGTGTATATACAGTAGGCACTGTCAAACAAAAACTGGTCCCTGGTTTTTCATCTATCATTTTCTGAGGTGTCTAGTATTTTGTCTCTTTCTCTGCTGTGTCTAGATGTTGGGCCCGCCCTGCAAGCATATTGGATGTCACTGTGCAGCTCTGGGGCATCTCACTTCGTTGAGACAATACTACTGTTTTGAAATTAATTCCTATTAAGTATATATACATTAAAAGATAACATACTTTTTAATGGAGAAAGGAGGATTTTGCTCCAACACCTAAACGCGAGACTATAAACATAGCCCGCTCGTTGATTGATAGTTCTGCCAACTGTACTTCTGCTGTACTTAAGCAAACCTTTGTTTTCTCACACATTTATAGTAAGAACAACAGCGGTCCCAAAACAGAACCTTGAGAAACACCAAAAAAACCTTGAGAAATATCTTATTGGTATGCCTTTAGACAGACCATCCACAAATTTATATCTTTCCGATAGACAAGATCTGAACCATGCCAGAACATGTCCACGTAGTCGATATAGGTTTCCAATCTGTTTAAAAGGATGTTGTGATCAATGGTATCAAAGGCAGCGCTAAAGTCATGAAGCACAAGAACAGAAGCACAGCCTTGGTCGGATGATACTTGGTTGTTGTTTATCACCTTCACAAGTGCTGTCTCAGTGAGCTTTTCATGTATTATTAGTCTTTGGGAAGGCATTGTTGCAACATTTAACTTTCCTTGAAGACTATCGTTTTCTCCATTATGATCAGAAATGTACATTCCTCACCGGAATTATTGACCCCCTAATAACGATGACCAAAAAACATTGTTTAAAATGTAGAATACAGATAATTAGCTAAAATGCTACATAATTATTGGGACAGTAAATATCGTTTTTCTTCTTTTGGCTCTACATTCCAAAGCTTGGATTTGTAATCAAATAATGAGGTTAATCTATCAATCCATAAATATTTTTTAAGTATTTGTGTACACGCTGGTTTCACCATTTAGAAATAGTATACACACTGTACAATGGCCTTTGGAACCCTTGGTCTGCTGTTTATCAGCATGATCTAATTAACAACATTACAACATTGTTATGTTTTGGGAAAAGTAAAACATTTTTATTAAGATAATTTTTTTTATTATTCAGCATTCTAACATCCATATGTCCACTATTTTCTACCTATCTCTTTGTTGTTTTAGGAGTTTCCAGAAAATACCAGACCGGGGAATTTCACACATCCTCCATTCCAATGTCCGGATATGAGTGGCTCACCCACTGTCCCCTCTTCAGGTGAAATAGTATGGAACCGTCATTGATAGTTTAGTTTAGTTGACCTTTATTTTACCAGGCAAGTTGACAGAAAACTGGTTCTCATTTACAGCAATGGCCTGGGGAAAAGTAGGGGGATGGAAGAGCTAATTGAAAGCTGGAGATGAATAGGTTGCCTTAATGGTATTAAGGCTAGATTGAAAATGTGTCCAGGACACTGGAGTTAACACCCCTACTCTTACGAATAGTGCCATGGGATCTTTAGTGAGTCAGGAGACCCGTTTTTTACGTCCCATCCTCCACAGCGCAGATGTCGCCATCACTGCCCTGGGGTATTAGAAATGATCTTTAGACCAGAGGGAAGAGTGCCCACTACTGGACCAACACCATTTCCAGCACCATTGAGCACCTGGAACCAGTAGGGTGGGCGTGGCCATAGACACTGGTGAAGTAGACGCAGCTGGGACTGGTAAAGGTGGCATGGCTGCAGGCACCAGTGATGAGAACGGTGCAGCCGGGACTGGCCAAGGGGATGGTGCTACAGGTTCTGGTCAATAGCTGGGGTACGGAGCCATGGCAGGTGACTAGCTCGTTCTGGCTGAGGATTTGGGGGAGGAGCCATGGTGTCAGCAGTAGCAGGTGACACTGCTGGTTCTGGCTGAGGCTTTGTAGGCGGAGCCATCAATCATGCAGCCTAGAACATAAAAATATTGTTACAGGTGGGCTGCTGTGGATTACCCCATGCTGTGGACGACTGGTCTGGCTCTGCCGTGGGAGGGGTGTCCTCTGGCTCTGGGTTGGGAAGTCTGGTGGCCCGGGCAGGCTGATAGGTGGCCGGGCAGGTGGTACAGGGCCTCCAGAACCCCCAGTGCCCCCCAAAGAAATACCTTGGGGGAAGTAAGGGAATCTTCCCATGTTGGACTCTCACGGACTGTCCTCGACGGGGTGACACTGACCTGCTGCTGACCTGACCGCTGTATGTTGGCATAGTGAGCTGAGAGGGTGCGTAAACAGGTCCAACCTCTGCTGTAGTACAGAGGTCAGCAAGAACTTAGAGAAGATGGGAAGTGCATCAGAGAGGGCCATCCTGCCTGGGCCCTCACACTAGATGGCATCCTGGAGAGATGAATGGCACTCTTCTCAGGAACCGACCCACTTCACCACACCTCCACAGCCACTTGAAAGACACCACTAGTAATCCACGGGCCACAGTGCCAATGATCTTCATCGTCCGTTTCCTTCGCCAGGCTGCCCCCAAGCTGAACCACCACCTGCTGGCCCCCCGTAAACGGGTTCTTGTGGCTTGAGCAGGTGACCCAATGTTCACCTTTTTGCTTCCTCCTCGATTGTTGTTGCTTCATATCTTTAACAATCTGGGTATTATTGGAGGAAAACGAAGCAGGAGTGTAGCTTGCTTTGTATTTATTTTCAAACAAGCAATATGCAAGTACCATACTAGCTTTATGTTCTAAAGTGGGTGCAGTAATCCCAGCAAAACAGAAAATGCCTAGCAAGGCAACGTAGTAATCAGTAACCTAGTACAGAAACACAGCATAAACTTGCAACAACTGAGAAAATATGATGAGAGCAAATGAAACCGGTGAGCAGGGTAATGATGGGCAGGTGTGTGTGTGTGTGGGCATGCATAGAGGTTGATGGAGTCCTAATGACTGGTCCCTCAGCCACCAGACAGGCAAGGGACTGTCACAGAGGTAAATCAGTTGGTATACAAAGTGGCTCGGCAATAACAATGAATTAGGTAACACTTGAGCGTAACGGTGCAGATTACAACATACAATGAAAACCTGACAGTGCAAATGAGTGTATGTGAATATACCATTGGTGCAGCCATATTCAAATCTGGCCCTCAAAGCCAGTTCCACTCCGTTTATTCATTTCAACACTCTAATCTGGGACTTGTTTAGACCTGGTACACCAGGTGGGTGTAATTAATGATAAAGTAGAATAGAAAACCAGCAGGCTACGGCCCTCGTAGAGTAGGATTTGAATACCCCTGCAATAAGTCGTAAATGGGCAAAGAAAGTGTGCGAGTGAGGGAGGAGGGTCAACATGTACATTGGACAGGCAGTAGCACTGACAGTCTTAGCAGTTCTAAACTGGAAGGTGTGGCAGCCAAATGAGGTATGTGCTTTTGGGGTGATCAGAGAAATGTACCTGCTTGAATGCAGTTTGTGGGTGTGTGAGGCAATGGTAAGAAGTGATTTTACACTGTCAGGTACAATGCAGGTCCATTTTTGTTCCCTATGGTACAAACATAGCAAATGTCGTTTGAAGGTACAATTATGCACCTTGAAGTTACAATTATGCAAGCTCTTCCTCTTACTAAAGGTACAAAAATGTACCTTTGAGGGTACCACCCCAGTGTCAAGCTTTTGTACCTTAAAGGTACTGTTTTGTGCTTTTTTTCCTGAGAGTGTAGGTACAGTGGGGTTTCGCGTAGAAGTGACTTGTATATGAGTCGATACCAGTGAGATGGGCGACGAGTGTGTTCTGCGGACCAGCCCACTAGTACATATATGATAGTTCGCAGTGGTGGGTGTGAAAATGGGCATTGGTGACAAATCGGGTGGCACTGTGGTGCCCATCTTAATCATAATATCACCCATTGTATTATTCTTTTACTTCCATTTGATTTTGTGTCTCTTCTTGTTCTAGTTGAGTTGGTGAAGCCGGCTGACATTAAAATCATAGCTGCCCTGGGGGATTCTCTAACAGTGAGTTCAATGATGAGCATTATTTAAACAGTTCAAACTTTTCACTTGAATCTTCACGTGAGTTTTTGGTAAATATTGGGTAAAGTGGGTTATGGGTTTTAGTTAACTGAACTGTCTAGACTAGAACATACAACTAAAAACCCATTTAAATCTGCATGTCCATGTTTGCAATAAAAATGTTTGTGGTCACTTTCTCATTGGAAATGAAAGGGTTTTCACATTGTACAATCATTTAACTTTATATTTAAACTATTTCATGAAATCCTAAGAACTCTTTTGGTCTTCTTATCCAGACTGCAATTGGCGCTAATGCTACCAACGTCCTTGGGATTCCTATTGAGTTCCGTCACGTGTCATGGAGGTACCCATATCATTGTCTTGTATGAGAATATGACAACAGAATATGACTAAATAATTGTCATCCTATTTTGATATACTAGTTCTCAATAATACAAACAATACAAATTAATTGTTTTCATTTTCATGTGACTAATGCATTGTTTTATTTTTTTATTTTTGCCATTATTTACAATATAAGTTGGCTATAAAGAACCAATTATTATTTTCAGCAATGATGTGGGAGAAATTAGCATGAACTGTCTGCTCACGGACACTTGTCTTTCAGTTACATAATAATGAAATACAGTGTGTTGCAGCATCGGGGGTTATGGATCTTACCAAGATGTCATAACATTAGCCAGTAAGTACCTTCAGACTTAAAAGTTCATTGATCTTAGTAGAAAGTATAGCCAGTCATTTATTGGCACAAATGAATAATAATCTGCCTGCTAATCTTGTCCAGATTGTCAAATCTGTTTGTGCTCTTGTTAATTTAATAATGAATTGAACTTGTGTTTTTCAAGGACCCAAAGGGCTTTACATAGTACTGTTTTGTTTCTGTGTAAACCCTTGTTGTGCTCTAGATATCATCAAGCTCTTCAATCCCAATGTGATTGGAGCTGCACACGGACACACGGTCCACGGAACCTCGGCACCCCTCAGTGAGACTGGATTCAATCTAGCAGTGACCGGACACAATACCTTGTAAGAAACACTGTGATGATCTAAGCAATAAATAAGATGAAACTAATGAAAGCATTAAAGAGCAGAAACTATCTTGATAAAAAGAAACACGGGGCATTATGAACAAGCATAAAGCCAAGGCTGGCGACTTGTGGAATGTTTGTTCAGAAATCGTTTTTGTAAGACTGGAAAATACATTGGAATCGTATTAACAGCTGTTTAGCAGGACATTTTCAGTCTGCAAAAGTCTGTGATTTTAGATATTTATCTTGATCACGATTAGTCAGTGGTCTGTTACCGTTCAATGACCACTTAAATATTTGTCTTCTCATTTAAATAACACTCAGTGCCCAGACACCTTTATGAAAATAAATTGCTCCTACAGACATTGACTCATGTGAAAATTGCTTTGTATTTGAAGTCCGTAGAAGAGCTTGGTGGCATTTAGTCACTGTTCAATTTAATGTCAAAGTGGGATGGCGGACCTTGAGCGTGACATGACAGTTGGTGCCAGGCAATCCAGTTCCAGTATATCAGAAATGGCCACTGTGCTAGACTCTCTGGGGCAAGGATCTCCAACCCTACTCCTGGAGTGCTACCACCCTAAATGTTTTCACTTGAAACCTAATTTAGTACAACTGCTACTTATAATTCACTGGTTGAGAAGCTGAATGAGGCAAGACCAAATTGATGTTGGAATGAAAACCTACAGAATGGTAGCTCTCCAGGATCAGGGATGGAGACTGCTGGTCTGGTGTTTACCGTACATGAATGTCCGAATGAACACATACACCTACAGCTGTCCTGTCAGTTATTTAACACAGCTTGTTGATTAGAGAGGTTGAAGGATATTGGCAAGAGTCCTGCAAGATAACAAGTAAACCAACAACAATGTACCTATTGGAGAGTATGGATGACGAGCATTATATTTCTGTGACATGAATGTGCCTATTATATTGAGTTTAAATGACAAGAATTGTGATTCTGTGTAAATACCCTTAGTAATCTCCCAGGGCAGACCAGACATCTCATTGACACACTTAGAACCTATAAGGTAAGAACCCCAATTGCAAGCGTCTTGTAAGTAATGATGATGTTTAGACTATTCCACTGAAAAGTAGCCTAGATGTCAGTTTGTTTCTGCATTAGTCAACTTAAGAACTTGAATATTTGTCTCATGCCAGTCTAGTGCTCCATATAGTTATGAAGATGTGGTAATGCTTTATGAAATTAGTAATATGTATGTAGATGTCAAAACCAACTCTTATTTTCAATTTTTGGTTTGCATGTAGGAAAACATGTAGAAAAACTGTCCCACAGGTCTTTATTATATTAAACAACAACTCTCTTTTTACAGTGTAGACATTTTATTACTGTGGTAAAGTACTGACTAATAAATTCCTTTTTAATCACTGGCTGTGCTCAGGGCCTGAATTATGATAAGGACTGGAAGCTACTGACCATTCTCATAGGCATGAATGACATCTGTGACTACTGCAAGGACAAGGTATGTTTGCTGTGTGCAGTGGGTCATCAACAACACGTGTAAATAATGACTACAGGTTGCAAGGATAGAGTATGCACTGTAAAACACAATAACTTAATTGAACTCAGAATAATTGTTGAAACTGTTTACATCGAATATTTAATTAAAACTAACTCTTTTTAAGTCTTTTTAAGCCACTTAAGCAAAAATGCTTTATTATTGAGTAGGTTTTACTTAAAAATGTTGATGTAATCAGTTTTCAACAATTATTTTGAGTTCTATTAACTTCCTGGGTTTTGTAGACGTCCAGTGAGTTCAAGGCCTTGGGAACAGATGTCAGAAACTGGTTTACAACAATATGAATTATTATCATGATTAAAGGTTTTACATTTTCATTTTAGTCATTTAGCGGAATTCTTTATCCAGAGCGACCTAAACTGAATATAGGGACATCCCCTTGGAGCAACTTAGGGTAAAGTGCCTTGCTCAAGGAAACAACAACATTTGGCACAGTCCTGAATCACCTTCCGCCTACATGTCTGACTCCCTAACCACTGAGCCATCTGACACCCAAGGTTAAATTGTACTGGGTGGGCTTGGACCAATCTTCAATACAAAACAGTTACCGAGTCCAAGTACTGTATCTGATTAGGCACACCAAACAGGTTGTAAGAAGCCAGTTTTACATCGTATGTATCTATCTAAAAGCTTTTGAACCCTTTCTTTCCTAGGCTCTATTCTCAGTGGACAATTACATCCACTACATGATGAATGCCTTGGAGATGCTAATGAATGAGGTAACATCATGTGTCAACTCACAAAATATTATAATATATCTACTATCATAATGTTTTCTCTTCCATTAAAGATGCATTCTGCAATTTTGGTGATTGCAAAACTCTGAATGGGAAATTCGAGGAGGGGCTATGTTAAAGAACTTGTGTTTAGCTGTCGGAGCAAAAGTTTTTATACTCCATTAATAAGTATCTTATCTTTTAACTTTTAAATTTATCAGAGCAATTAATTTCAAAACACTGGTATCTTCGGAAGAAATTAGCTGCCCCGGAGTTGCACAGTGACGTCCAATGAGGTTGCAGGGCGGGGCCAACATCTAGACACAGCAGAGAGAGAGCAAGTTCTCCCTGCCTAGAGACTAGGGGTGTGCAGAGTCATCAGATACATTTAGTATCATACAAATATGAGGAGTCTGCTGGATATGCATATGATCAGATTATTTAAGTAATTATCCGTGATCGGAAAATTCTCACTCACACGCTGCATAATGCTGCACTCTCAATTGGCTGACTCTCCTGTCAATAAAGACCGGAAAGTCAAGCCTGCTGTTACGATTGGGTTGAAATAAACCTTGTCTTCTCTGGTTTGCATGGTAGAGGAGCTCTTACTAATTTGACACACACAAAATAAGAAACACACACACCTAATCGCTCTTGCTTTCTCTGTTTCAACAACTTGTCCCAGTGCAAACTCAATTTCGGTCTCCAAAAACTTTGTGTTTTATCAGATAGCGTTGAAGTAGTTTTTGCCTTCTTTTTAGTACAAGCCTAGTTTGAATCAGACTTTACAGGTAACCTATAGCCTATGTACTTTGTACATTTTTTACATTGTAAATTGTCAACTTACAATATAAATATCTTGTGATCTTTACCTAACTCCCATTTCCCACTCCCCTAGAAATAATTAGAAATAATTTTAAAAGGATAAATAAACAGTGGAAAAAAACAACTTTATTTCTATGAAGTTTGTTTATAAATCTTTTTTTTTTCTCCCCTCCCAATTCCCACTGACCCTGCCTTGTTGGCAGCCCTGCAACTCCTTGGACAGATATGGGATGATGAGGGGCGCTCACATTGTTCATCCAACCACATATTGCAGAGCCTGCTGATTCTTTTTGCACTGCTCATCCAACACAGAAGCCTTTAGTCTGCTCATGTACGGGATGATTACGCTCACCAACTATACTTCCGTGATTTGAATTTAAAGGCACCCGATCTGCACACAAAGAGTAGCTGGAGAGCAACGTGGCAAGGTAGACAGTTCGACTTATCTATCCCAAATCCCGGGTAGTGCTATGTCAATTTGGACCGCCTCATGCTGGAGTTCCTGGGAAAGTCAGAGAACCCATAGTCAGGCTTGAACGGCTGACTATCATGACATAGCTTGTCCTGCAATACAGTGACTTATAATAATATTTTCGAACGATTTGACATTCAAAAAAATATACATTATTTTGTCACCAGTATTCTCCCTCCATCCCCTCAAGTTCCCAAAGTATGGTACATGGCTCCCAATTATTTTCTGAGTTTTTGTCCAGTCCAAACAATTACAATCTGTAAGCAATAATCAGCTTCATGTTATTTCGCTATTCGATGTAGGTGATATCAATGTGCATTAATGGAAGCAAAATTCTGTTATAGGCTATTAATTACAGACAAGTTTTCAACATGTAATAATAACCAAATTAATTTTAATGTGAAAGTAAATGTTGATTGAATGTTGTGGCTTTTTGCCAACTTTATAAAGTGAAACGGTGGGACAAGCAAACTACTCAGTCATGTGCAAAGTGCTTTCTGATTGAAGGTGCTATAAGGGGCAGTTGAGATGCAAGCGTTTACCTGCATTAGATCTGCACTTCCCAATTTTCCAAACATAACTCCGATTACAATTTTTCAGTGTTAAAATATAATACAATTACAGATAAAATTACAGATGGCAAGATTGGCACACCCCTACTAGACACCTCAGTGAAAGAGAGTACAAATTGGGGACGCACTTTTGCTCGAAAGCGCCTATATATGCAGGCTTTAGAACAGGGGTGTCAAACCGGTTCCACATAGGGCCTAGTGTCTACAGGTTTTCGGTTTTACCTTGTACCTTACTGATTGAATAGGTCACTAATTGGTTAGGATCTCCCCTCAACTATAATAGGTCTTAATTGGGCTCTAATTAAAAGGAAAAACCAGCATACACTAGGCCCACTAGGGGCATGTGCCCCTTCCGATTTTTGAGCCAAGTGGATTTTCCTTTTAATATCTGTATTTGTGGGCACATGTTTCCATGTGTTGTGCACACTGTGCCCCCTTAAAAAATCCAGTTCCACTTCATTTTCTCATTGCAACACTTTAACTTGTGGTTTATTTAGACCTGGAACACAAGGTGAGTGCAATTAATGATGAGGTAGAACAGAAAACCAGCAGGCTCCAGACCTCGCAGGGTATGATTTGAATACCCCTGCTCTAGACCCTGTGTGGAACCGGATTGACACCCCTGCTTTAGAACCTAGAGTACTTTCATGTAGAAATATGGAAAACTCACAAAAGTGTTAATCAACTCTCTTAAAGATACAGTCTGCGTTCGTTATTGCAAAACTATTTTTACCCCCACATTTTAGTCCAGATGTAGTATATTGTTTATTTTATACAGGTCCTTCTCAAGCAATATAGCATATTGTGATAAAGTTCATTATTTTCCATACTGTATTGATAAAAAATTAACTTTCATATATTTTAGATTCATTGCACACCAACTGAAATATTTCAGGTCATTTATTGTTTTAATACTGATGATTTTGGCATACAGCTCATGAAAACCCAATCTCAAAGAATTAGCATATCATGAAAAGGGTCTCTAAACGAGCTATTAACCTAATCATCTGAATCAACTAATTAACTCTAAACACCTGCAAAAGATTCCTGAGGCTTTTAAAAACTCCCAGCCTGTTTCATTTCTCAAAACCGCAATCATGGGTAAGACTGCCGACCTGACTGCTGTCCAGAAGGCCATCATTGACACCCTCAAGCAAGAGGGTAAGACACAGAAAGACATTTCTGAACAAATAGGCTGTTCCCAGAGTGCTGTATCAAGGCACCTCAGTGGGAAGTCTGTGGGATGACCTGTGAAAGCAGTGGACTGCGTCTGGAGTACAAACATCCAGAGCCACCGTGCACAGGTGTGTGCAGGAAATGGGCTACAGGTGCCGCATTCCCCAGGTCAAGCCATTTTTGAACCAGAAACAGCGGCAGAAGCGCCTGACCTGGGCTACAGAGAAGCAGCACAACAAAACAACAACAAATTTTGCATGTCATTT
>JACXGM010000841.1:31368-63213 GCA_016801145.1 Umbra pygmaea
ATCAGGAGATTTTGGAGCATTTCATGCTTCCATCTGCTGAAAAGCTTCATGGAGATGAAGATTTCATTTTTCAGCACGACCTGGCACCTGCTCACAGTGCCAAAACCACTGGTAAATGGTTTACTGACCATGGTATTACTGTGCTCAATTGGCCTGCCAACTCTCCTGACCTGAACCCCATAGAGAATCTGTGGGATCTCGTGAAGAGGAAGTTGAGAGACGCAAGACCCAACACTCTGGATGAGCTTAAGCCTGCTATCGAAGCATCCTGGGCCTCCATCACACAAGCGCATACCCGTTTTAGCTCTAGGGCACTTAAATTCAATTTGAATTGTAGAATACACAAAGTTGAAATGTGTGCTTTCTAGTGCTTTATTAGTAACTGACATTACCTCAATTAGCCAAGTTTAGCCTAGGCTAGGGCCATCTCTATGCATGCATGGATATGTTTGTGGGCCCAAAGTGCCAGCTAACCACTCATTACTGTAAGAGTTCTAATTCTCTTCTGTGGCTCCTACTCTCATGAATGGAGCCAATACCTTGATGTGACTGAAACAGAAGGACTCTAATCCTGTCTAGGTTCCCCGTATGATTGTGAATGTGGTTCAGATTCTGCCCATGGAGACTCTAAGGCAGGTCCAGAGACCTACCCCAGGCTGTCTGCTCCAACGGTGAGTGACCTGGCTCTGACCTTTTACCTTCCAACACAACCACTACTCAACACAATGTCGATTTTAGGACATTCTCAGCCACCTACGTTGTATATTCTGGCACATCCTGAAGCCTTTTCCCAGATCTCCCCTCCTAGGGTTAATTGAAAACTGTCTTTGGAATGTAAACCATGATACACAATGTGGTCACAGCATTAATCACATGGAGGCAAGGTTACTTTGGATGCTATTGATGACTCTTTCCAATGTGGATGTTACTTAAAGAAGGGCACAGATGAAGATGACCCAAAAACGATTACGATTTTCTAAATTCATTTTCTCTCTTCCTGTTTGCACTGAACTTTTTGAAAGCAAAAGCACTTAGTTAGGTTACCTGCTACGTCTTGGATGTGTAGATGTACCAACTAATGAAATATTTTACAACGTTTCTTATTGGAGAAAATCAGAAAGTACCACATTTCATGCTTATTGAACACAACCCTGATTCTTAACCAAGAATGTGTTTCAGATCATTTTGCTCCTGTCTGATCAAGCCTCGGGCCGGATCCCCTGATCTAAAGGAGCTGGTGGAGATCAACCTAGAGTTTCAGGTGGGCTGTCTAGTGTTGTCCACCTATAGAGTACATATTTACCAGGGTCTCCAGATCTGGCTTTCAAAATAATTGTAAAACTGATTTAAATACCTTATCTGTGCATGTTTAAAACAATCTGTCACAATACACTAAAATACTGGAATATATAATATCTGGATCTCCAGTCAGACTAAGAAATGCTGTAAGTATTGAAACATTTCCAGTGTTTGAAATCAACCCACACAACACACACTAAAGCCAAGGCCCATGGGCTCTGAATATTATGATTCATCTGTTCTTTATTTTGTTTAGAACAGATCCTATGTTACAGCGTCGACCAGGGTTGCTACCACAGTAACGAAAACAACAGACCTTCAGTGACATTGATTAAAGTAGCTGAAAATGTCACTGGCCTAAATTTTTACCCTGTCAACAAACATGTTTTGTTGGATTGTTCGGGACTGCCTTGATTTCACAGATGTAGATTTTTCTTCCGATCTGGGCCGGACCAAATCTGAACCTTGAACATAACAACAAAAATGTATGAATCCAGAGCGTAAAGAAAACAGCCCGCATGCCCCCCTCTTATATCCATACATCTCAGCTTTCCCCCCACCTATGATACAGTAGCTTTTGCATGATTTAACATGCAAGGAAGAGGTTTCAGGGAAGACCCGATGTCCCTTTGTATTTAAAGTGTAGCGTACGTAATATCTTTAATTGTATGAGACAATGTCTGGAGTTGATTGGACGTGTATGAATATATTCTCAGCTATACACCCAGTCTGAAATAGAAATATTAGTGTGCTTTTTTCCAGACCATTTTGCCTTGATAGCATCTCATGAGGTTGGTCTGACAAATTGAAATGCCTGCGAGAGGTAAAGGTGTGCTTTAACATTAAACATCATTGTAGAATATTTTGTCCTCAGTTGGTCTAATAGTCTAAAACCCTTTGGGGCACGTCTACTGCTGCAGCGTAGGGTCTATTCTGGCCCATTTTTCTGTTATTTCTGGGAAGGTCATAAGTTTCCCTCCTCTTGTCAATGGAGGAAAAGGCTCCTTCTATTTATACTTCCAACATGGAATGAACTCCTGGCTCTCTACATAGCTCATATGTACAGTATTCAGATTAGAGGAGGTGAGTGGTTGCTCATTCTTTTAGCAGGAATGGCATTGGTCTAAATTGAAATGGACCCTTATTTTGCTTCTAGATATGGATTTTGCTATGTATGATGGGATTATGATTATAAACTAATTTCTCCATGCTGACAGGAGACATGATCACAACGCCAATAGAGAAGGGGTTGGCAATCCTCACACTTCGTTCTAAGACAGCTGGACAACGCAGGAGCATCGTCGAACCAAATCGTGACAGCGATGATGTTAGCGGCCCAATAGTAAGAGCCAGTCCATGTCGGATTTACTGAGGCGTATTTGACCGATCCTGTATGCTTTGTAATCCCAGATGAATGGGAAATGATCGTTAGTCCTATTCACCTTGAGTCGAGTTGTCCAGTTGGGTTTCTAATTAAAATGAATGTAATTTCACAAGACAGAGTTTAGCATATTGAGGACCTTTGTCTCTTTTAATTGGAAGGCGGGAACCGTGTGTTCCATGAGGTCTGGTTTGCATTGTTGCATGTTGCTCTCAGACTTTTTGTTGCATGGATTACAAACAATATGTGTGGATACACTTAACACTGTAGAGAGAAGCATATAGAGAATAGTAGGAACTGCTCATGTTCCAAAGTGTACCAACTTATTATATAATATATATTTAATGTACTGTGAGTAGTCTTGTGTGTACATACCAATATTACACATATGGGTTAAGACCTCCGTAAGGCAGAGAAGTGGAATTTTCTGCAATGTTAAAGTGAATCCAATTAAACATGAATTTCACTTGCTGAAGGCAAAACTGAAGACAGCTCTGGTAATTGTAAATGACTGGAAGAGCATCACCCCAAACATGGGAAAGCCTGGCTTGCAATCGCTGTTCCAATTCATCCCGAAGGTGTTCAATGGGGTTCATCACTCAATCTTCACCACACAAAACCCATCTAACCATGTCTTTATGGACCCTGTGTTTTGCACAGGGTCACAGTCATGTTGGAACAGGAACAGCCTTCCCAAAACTTTTTCCGCAAAGTTGGAAGCACCCAGTTGTCTAAAGTGTCTAAATTTAACAGCATTACGATGACCTTTCACTGGAACTCAGAGGCTTAGCCCAAACCCTGAAAAACAGCCCCAGACCATTATCCCTCCTCCACCTTTAGTGGGGGTGTCTACATACTATTGTCAATCAAGTTTATGGCACTGTATGACCCAACTGTGGCTCCATCAGAAGAGCTTCATGTTTCAGGATGTTATAGGCCTGGATGTTATAGAAACTGTCTTCTTGCCCTTAGCTGGCTTATGACTGGACATTTCCACAGAAAAAGATGCGTTATGGAGTGGGGTAAAATATTGAAAAATTCAATATATTGTGAGCAATTTTACATACAATTCACAATAATATTGTATCCTTTATCTATTACTTTCATTGGTAAAATCTGGTAAAAAACGAATTCAAAGTGGAAGGGTATTTTATGTAAAAATAATTATGTCTCTTATCCTTAAGATTTTTGCAGTGTTTTGGTAGTCCTCAGGAAAAAAAAGGTTTAGAGAACTGAATCATAGTGATTTGATTTTAAATACAACAGATGTCTGAAACTGACTTGATTTGGAACAAATGTAAACACCTACTGTTGGTCCAGATTTGGTATGGAGCTGCAAATTACAATTTTGGACAGCAAAGGACATTATAGAACAGAACACTAAAAACATAGACATGTATAATTGGTTCAGATTTGGTCCAGCCTTGACTGATCAAGATTCATCCAAACCCACCATGGATTTATGCATTTTCATTATTTACAATATTCATCCTGAGCCATTCTGAAAATTAGAAGGATATCTTTAGAGGGCTATCTTGGTAGTAGTTTCAAACATTACTCAAGAACAGTCCGTTAGTTAAATTTCAACAGTTCTGTAAAGCACTTTGGTCAGCCTAATGGCTGTTGTAAACGTTCTATAGAATTAAAATGAACTTAAACTTGAATTTGCACATTAGAAGAACAGCTTCTGTGTAAATACCTAAATTAGTTTTGATTTAGTTGATCCCTAAATCATTTGGGTGGATGAGCTGAGTGGTTAATTAGCAGAATAGCTTATCTAGAACAAATTACAGTACAGTCAGGGCAGAAAAAGAAAGTCACCGTCAAAGAAAGAAAAAGGTTTCCTTAACAATTACATTTATTGTAGTTAGATTTTTGACAAAGCTAAATATAAGACAAGTGGGAATAAATATGTCATACTACAGTTGGCTCCATTCTCCTATTTTCTTTCAATTTGTTGATTGTAAAATAATGCATTTTCAATGTCAGTCAAAAAATATGCTATGGATTATTCACCATACTACGTAACAGCAGTGTATGTGTTTTTCTTCTAGCACTTCACTAATATACATTCACTCTCCAGAAGCGACTCGAGGAGCTGCTCAACAGCGATCGCTTTTTCAGAGAGGATTTCGCCGTCGTTCTTCAGCCCTTCCTGAAACACGCAGATCCTCCTCGCCTCCCGGTGAGGTCTCTTCTACCCCCAAAAAACGTTTGCTATTTCAAGTCATTTCAATGTTTGACATCAAACTACATTAAAGAGCAAGTGATAGATGAACACGATCAGCTGTTTGTTTACACCTACATTAGCAACTGCTTATTATTTGTTTGCAACCAGCAATATAGCATGTTTGAACTGAGCAATTAGTTGTTTTTCTCTGTAGTGAACATCAAGTTTTAGGGTTTTTGCCACTATCCTATTGTCCCTTTAGAATACATTCTGGGCCTTTCACTGATGTCACATGTCTTCCTGGTTCTTCACAAAATGGGCACACTTTATGGAACTAAAATCATAAAGTGTGTCTAATGTGTGTTTAATTCTTAGGGATTCTTTTTTATGTTGAAATTATTTCTAGTAAGAGTCATAAAAGAATTCCTATGTAGTGGACACCAGAATTCGGCCCAAAATAAATAATGTAAAATGTTATATATTTACTTTGAACTGAATCTTAATGACAACCATGCAAATTTAAATTTCAAATCATGTTTTCAGATAAGTGTGTATTCGTTGCAAGAAATACTTAAATGTTGCCAATATGACACACCAGAAAGTTTACTTTATAGACTTTTTGATGAATTATTTTATATAACTTTAGGAATGTGGGTGGACCCAAACTGCACATGACCAGTTTGACAGTTAATAATGCATTGACAGAAACCATTATGTTTAATTAATGGTATTAACTGTCATTGTTGTGATATTTGTGTCACTCAGAGTGGCAAGATTGACATGACCTTCTTCACCCATGACTGCTTTCACTTCACCATTAAAGGCCATGAGGAGCTAGCCAAGGGGCTGTGGAACAACATGGTGAGCACGACAAAATGCTAACAGGTTGTAAACAAAATGATAGTAACTAGCGGGGTCAAAGGGTAAGCATGATAATACATTTTCTGTACCTTGTCTGTAATTAAAGCTGCACTATGTAAAGTTCCATTCATTTGTCCTGTCGGCCTGAATTTTCCATGTATTTTTAACATTACTTTTCATATATAGATGGTTTTACTGAACACAGGAATAATACGGACAATATAACCAATGTCCGACAATACACATTATCATTTTGTCTGTAATATGCATTTGTTTCTAGTTAGATGTGAAATGTCAATTTTGCTATTCTACTATTGTCTTTACTTTGTATTTTTTAAGTTTAAGTTTTCAACCCCTGGATCCAGCATGCTAGTTCCTAATGTTAACTAGTCCTAAAACATTGTTTTTGTATATTTTTGTAGTTTTTGAAAATGTTACAAGTGCAGGTTTAATGACTAATATTATATGACCGGGGCTCAGATAAGAGTCATCTGAAGATAAACACTGCACAGATCCTGTTGTTAATACTCTTACCTGAACTTTAAGTCATTACAACAAGTGGAAGCAGAGCAGCTGATTCAAAATTATGTGGATTTTATAGCCTTTCTCATAATATACCATATTATCCCAACACCATTTGATGCTGATTGTAACTCTATTTGTCATATTTTTCAGGAGTATTTGCAGTAAACATGCTAAGAAATAAATTGAAATAAAAAAAATTCTGTTTGTTGAAACAGTAATGTTACTATTAGAGGCCACTTTGATTCTGTTCTGTTTCCCCAGTTCCAGCCAGAAGGAGGCAAGTTAATGGTATCAAGCTTTTCTGACCCAATCCATCTTATTTGCCCACCAATGGTAAGATGAGTTGTTATTGAGTGGACACAATACAATATATTAGAGCAATAGAAGTAGCAAACAATACAATTGATCTAAATGCTATTGTTGAATTTTTTTTTTAGGACCACCCCTACATCTACACCCGACCCACAGCTGCCAAAAAAGATGAGTCCACCATGCCAGTCATCCCCAATTCCACTGCTCTAAAGCGGGCAAATCATCTATTTGCTTCCCTTATTGTGGTCCTGTCTGGTGCTCTGGCCTGGGCTTTCACTAGTGTAGCCTATCGTTAACAATATCTATAGAACACTTGAATACACTTTAACAGGGAGTAAATATTGATAACATCCTGGTTGCAGTTTTAATGACCTTAGGTGTTTTTATGTTGTTGCTGTTCTTACCTGCGTTGTCAGGTATAACACAAGAGAAGGCAGAGACCCTGGACCTCTACCAACCTCTGTGTGCTGTGACTGAAAAACAAAGAAGACAATTGAAAACAGATAATGGTGTACAAACCTGAACCAGAGGCCAACGTGTTATGTGCCTGTTGGTGACGTCCAAAACAAACAGAATGACTCATTCTGCTTTCCAAATGCAGTGCTTTTCCTCTCTGCTCTGGTACATGACTTATCTAATTGTAAACCCTTTCTGCACTGACAGTCCACACCACACAAAAGGCCAGGGAGGTGATGGATACATTTAGCTCATCCCATATTGTTGTAATGTGTTTGCTCTGAGAAGAACATTTAAAATGTTCTGGTTCCTTTAGACATGAATGTAAAATCGGCATATTAGATAACTGTAAGGGTTTTGCATTGAGAGAACGATGTAGTATAGGTTTGTGTGAAAGTGTGAGTGCTCCAACAGGCTTCGGTAGGCATAAGATAAATATTTTATAGGTAATCTGAGAAAAACAAATTTGCTAGAATTTTTTTCAAATATCATGAACTGATATCCTTTCTAGTTTGACATTTGACAAAGAAAGTCAGAAATTTTAAAAAACAAAGAGGTTGTCCAACTGCTTTAATGGAAAATAAACAGTTTGGCAAATCAACTACTGGAAAGTGTCTTATTACTCATTATAACATTTTGTAAACTAATACCACATTAAAATCAGTAAAATTATAAAAACTTTTTCATTTGTATTTTAGATGTCCATAATTGGCATAGTGTGCTATTTTTGTCACAGGTTTTTAATATTTAATGGATTTGGTATCCTATTTATAGAGCTAATATAATGAAATTACCTACAATCCAATAAAGATTGGATTAATAGTATCACACCTAGCTAGATACTCAAGTTTGTGTTTCCTTTGGGCAAATCACGTCAATGTACACTGATTAGGTATAACATTATGACCACCTGCCTAATATTGTGTAGGTCCCCCTTTTGTCACCAAATCAGCAGCCCCATATGGTACATACCGTGATACACTGTGTGTTCTGACACCTTTCTAACAGAACCAGCATGAACTTCTTCAGCAATTTGAGCTACAGTAGCTCATCTGTTGGATCGGACGACACGGGCCAGCCTTCACTCCCCACGCCCATCAATGAGTCTTGGCTGCCCATAACCCTTTTGCCAGTTCACTGCTTTTCCTTCCTTGGACCACTTTTGATAGGTACTAACCACTACAGACCAGTAACAACCCACAAGAGCTGCACTTTTGGAGATGTTCTGACCCAGTCATCTAGCCATCACAATTTGGCCTTTGTCAAAGTTGCTCAAATCCTTAAGCTTGCCCATTTTTCAACATCGACTTTGAGGACAAAATGAAGAAGCAGTAAAAATGGGCAAGTGTAAGGATTTTAGCAACTTTGACAAGGGCCAAATTGTGATGGCTAAATGACTTAATTTAGTTTGATAACTGTCTGATTCAAATTTTGAATGTCACTGATGCAAGAAGACATTTAATAAATGAATACACTACACTGTTTTTGAGAAATTTGGTTTTGTGAAAATAACCAACTGAGCAAAGAAACTGATCAATGTCTAATATGTTAACCTGGTATTCAGTATATAGTTACCTGAAACTTTAACAGCTTACCAAGCTAAGCAGTTTGCATTGAAGGAGGCCTCGGGAATATAGAAGTGCAATACCACTTTTATACCAGTAAGAGTCACTATTTAGGCAAGAATGAGTTGACTGTGACTTCTAAGCAAAGGTGGGCAAAATATTGAGTACAATACTTTTCTGAGTAAGTTCACAAGTTTTGGGTAGTCCCTACTTAACACCAAAATGATCAGATAAAGGGAGTTCATATCTTAATGGTGACATTGATTGATATTTTCTTCACTCCTTTTTTTTTTTTTTCTTTTTGAATGGTGCAACAGGTGTTGTTTTCTGAATATTTTACTCAAAAGTGTTGGTACCTTCAAATCATATAAGTCTTGGTTACAGAGTATTTTTTTTCTCTTCATTCTTCCTACTATTGTACATACAATGTTTGTAAACATTTCTATATGGAACATTGAACGCAGTTTTAAATTAATACTGTATTTGTTTAGGACAGTTTACAAAATCCAAGTTTGTTTTCCGCAGGCGTTGACAAATGACGTTGAAACGTTGATTCTACCTTTGTCCAGTTGGTTTCTCTCATTTGATACAGGATAAACACAGGTTCACTGAGGGTGCATATGTGCCTTTATTGTTTCTAGGAAAGCTCTCAGAGCATTGAAGAATAGCAAGCCTGCAAACTGCTAAATGTCCGTACATCTATCGCTTGATTTGTTGTTAAAAAAATGACATCCATGGAATATTTTCTGTTAAAACCGGAACAAAATGGCAAAAAAAATAGTTTCATCACTTTTTTCATAATCAATTATGTATTTTACATAATAGAGTAGCCACAAAAACTATTATGTAAATCCACAATAAAGTGTTGCCCTGAAGAGAGGTGCTTTCACGTCACCATAGAATATTGTTAACTGTTGTCTGGTGTACTACTAACTTACTATTGAGAGTTATTAGCAGAATATACCGATTGTAATTACACGTGCATCAAGGTTTTTGTTTTCTTATTATTTTAATCACTAACTTAGGCTTGTTTTTTAAAAGTTGTTTGTAACTAGGTCAAGGTTGGTTTGTTTCACAGAATCAGATCATGTCTGTCATTTCAGCATACAGTAGATATACAATTATGAAGGCTACGTTTATGTCACTCCTAGACCACGGCGATGTGCTTTACATGCTGCTCCAGTGTCAGTATTGAAACCCTTGGATGCAGTTTATCACAGCCTTGACTTTTTTCTCTGTTTCCAGTTTCCACACAGATCATTGTGTTTTGTATACTTTGGTTAGTTGGGACTCACTGATTTATAGATGGGAAAAACATTTGTTGATTAAGCTATCATGCAAAAAGATCTTGAATATCTTATTTTAATGTTTAATTAGAAAAACAGCTATAAAACCAGCTCTCAAGAATGGCTAACTGAAGAGGTACTGCGTTTCTATTCAGAGTTGGGTAACTCTGCCTTCCATAACACCTATGGGATTGTTAACAAACAAGCTTGACGTCTTGGTACCTAGCACATTAAACATAAAAATACAGGGTGTTTTTATTTCAACATGCACGGTTTTATGTTTTACATTTTTATTTGTAATAATTTTTTATCTTGTTAAGGTTAAATAAATTGGAATAAAAAATATTTAAAATGGCCCTGAAAAAGCTAGGGCTGCTCCTGTATAACATTTTCTTCTCGTATTTCAGTCACTAAATTAGCCATGTTTTTTATTGTTAACCTTGTAACTATACAAATCTCACTAAGGGCTATCAAAAGGCTTGGCCTGCTAGTGTAAAAGCACCTGCTCTTTTGGAACACAAAGATTGTATACTCTTATTATGCACGCTGATATTTACTCCTATTCTGATTTTGGAAGAGATGGAACGCAAATATTTGCCAGACACAATCAAGATGTACAGTACATACAGTATATTGTTTAAACCCCATGATTTATTAAATGAAAAATAATCCCCCTACCCCTCACTGGACAACAACATGGATCAAACATGGTCCAACACTGTTTTAGCATTATTCTTTTTTTTCTGTATTTGAACCGGTTGAGGTCTTGAATCTGAAAGCATTAGCCTAATGAATATTCAAAACACGCCAAAGCCCGGTGATGCGCGCAGTTAAACGTATGGTTTAGTAATCAAATCAGAGAGTGCTCTTGACTAATCAAATCAAATCACTCCACAGTCAGTCACATATAAAAGAAAGAAACAGTGTTAGCAAAGACTGCATTCCCAGTCAACACTGTGTGTCACTTGACTTAGTTGCCTTTACATTTTGTAACGTTGGAGTCTGTAATGTTTTGAATGTGTAATTGTTGACCTGTTCATGCTTCCTTTTGATTCAATAAGCTTTTTTTAGCTACTGTACCCTTCTCTCTTATCTTACTCTCTGTCTGCCTTTATTCACGTCCCTCTTTATTGTGTCCATAAATCAACAATAAGTCCATGATACTGCTCTCCTGAAGCCATTCATTAATTACAAGTTTCATGAAACAGCTTCTACCCTCCTTTAGCAATCATTCTGGAATTATTTTGTATTTTTTGAGAGTATGATTGGATTTCGAAGTAGGATTTATGGATGGTGTTACTTTACTTGTTTAAAATGCTTAATGTAGCAGCCGTGAAAGAAACACCTGCAGGTATGAGGGATTTCTCATTTGCTGGTCATGATGAGAAATACAAGTTTTGGACGAGATTATCTTCTGCACTGTCCAATCCATCCAGTAAATGCGAAGAAAGGTTTAAAAGGGTGAGTCATCTTACTGACATTCTTTTTATTTCATAATTTCATTGACACTATAATCCAGAATGATTTAGACAAAAACAGGGTTAACATAAGTGGGAATTTCCCTCAAAAGTTCTATAATCCAGAGATTTGAATTTGAAATTGCTATGACATTGACATATAGATTCACGGTTTTATTTGATGGCATTTGTGTAAATATTGTTTTTATAATTTAGAAACAAATCATTTTTAAGCATAGTCTGGCTATTAGTCTAGTCTGGATTCTTGTCTGTGAGAGGTTTGTCAAAGACCGGTAACTGCCATCAATATCAGACTTTAGATGCAGAGGCAAATTGATGATCAAGTTCAGATGATTATGCTTTATTGATGCGCATCAAGGAGAGACTAATTTCATTGGCAGTACATAAGAATTTCAAAAATACCTTTCCTGTCACAGGGCTTTATCCTGTGGAGTAAACATCTTCAGAAAATGCTGAGTCATAGATTCCATTGCCTTAACAACATTGCTCTCAGAAGCGAAACATCAAAGATTGAAAAAGTACACAACAATGAGAGTGAGTGTTTCTTATCCTTTGGTGACATAAACAATTTATTCATTAACAATGCATGAGTTTTAATCAATGTCTGCCTAGCTTTGAATTTACTGAACTTGAACTGAACTTAACCAATCCTAACATGTTTGCCTTTTTTCTGCTATTGGTGCCTTGGAATATGATGACATCAAAAACAGTGTCAATAATGCAGGATCTAAAAAAAACAAAAAAAATTGTCAAAAACATAGTTTATAACCTTTGCATTATCAAATAAAAGTTTTAAACCATCAAAAAGAATATCACTGGTGAGCACAGCAAAAGGTCATGAAGACAGTCAACCTAGAGGTCAGTAAACAAGAAGTTGTTTGTTTTAATTAGGAGTAAGCGAGATCAGGTTGTATAATTGTAGCTAATCTCTTGTGGATACAGACCAGCTCTGTAAACACCAATGTATCAATGAGATAATGAGCAGGATTGAATCTGCTGCAAGGGATGGATGAATTGGGATGGAGCATTTGGCTCATAGATGGATATTTTGGCTTGTTAAGAAAGACAGTCTTTGCCAAAAATATATAATATGCCCCCCCAATATTAAACTTGCTCCCAGGTCCTTGACCACAACTAACCAGGAATACATAATTTGCATTTCCCATTGGAAAACACTGATGAAACCAGAGGCCAGTATGGCTCAGTCTGGAGTCAACAAAGCTACTAAACGTCAGTCTTAGAGCTGGACAAGAACATGTCTGTATATCCTACTTGTCAGCAGGGGCGGTTCTACACAGGGGCCTACAGGTGGCCAGTACCCCTGTAAAAATGGCCCTGGCCCCCCCGTGGCCTACCCTGAGCTGACTGAAAAATAAAAAGAAAATGAAATACATTGATCAAGTTATTAGGATTTTATGCGCTAGCACCAAAATGTGCCCCTCTGATTAAACACAGGCCCCACCTTGCCCCCCCCCCAATAAAGTTTTTCTAGAACCACCACTGCTTGTCAGCTAGTCCAGAACTGCGATGAAAAGATCAAAGATGGATTTCTACTTTCCATAGCACTCTGCAGAGTCGTATGTAGATATTTCCCCTGGTCTAAATACATTTAACCACTTCACTATAAACTAAAAATAGTTTAAGATGAAATGTAAAACTGATTCCTATATTAATTTGACAGAAAATATAAAATTCTAAAAAGAAACATTGGTTTAAACTTTTCTCTAAGATAGAAAAATATTTTTGACAAACAGACATTATATTTAAAGAAATTATAAATTATATGAATACATTCATTATCAAAAGAAAATTAGGAGTAAAAATGAGAATCAGGAAGTTATGGAATAGTAAGATTTTATTGAAACTGATTGTATTAATATTTACACAAAGGTGTGTTGGTTGAAAGATGTCACAGTTTATTTTTCCATCGGTGATGTCATTTCCTCCTCAACATGCTGTATATAAAACTCAAGTGCGGTTGCATTAAATTGTTCGCGGCAACATTCAGGTTACTACACCAGATCACACCGCCACTGGTGTTGAAGTACGCAGCTCGCAATAAATAACCAGGGCGTCCAATTTACACATAAGAGTGAATGCATAATTTATCGACTGTTTCCATACAAAACCGAAGGGAAATACCATCTTTAGAAGGGTGCCTTTCCTGAATAGCAGACGTTTATCATATTACAACAATGATCCAAACAGGATACTTCATATTGACAGTATTAATAATTAATCACGGTAAGAGAAAATATATTTTTTAACATTGAATAATGTTTTTCATTATGTTCGGATTTTACTGAAGTTAGCTGGGTTTTGTGACTGGTTTTGTAGGAATGAGGAGCTTATGCTGTTTTTTGGTTCTAGCACCAAGGACAGCGGCTGCACTCCAGAGTCTTTTTCGGATGTCTATCCGCGATTTGTGCATATAGGCATAAGCTTACGCATCTTCTGTTGTAAAAAGTGGGTATTTTTCAGGAGAAATAGTTTCGCAGTGAATGAAGCCTTTATAATTGAGCATAATACATCATATGTTTGAGACAATAATTTGGGAATAACGGAGCCTATCTTAAAGACGACACTGATGGGCACAGCTGAACATTATGGGTACCCTAGATGTGTGAAATGCACAACTGTGAGACATGGTTTCGTTGATCATATTTTATTTCCCAATGCAGTTCTCTCATTGCCCGTGACTCCAACTTTCCATGAGAAAGATGATGTCGAGGTAAGAATACATTTTCATATGTACAAGAAAACGGTCAGCTTTATTTAATCTAATTTTAAAAAGCACAAAAAACGTATTTTTTACGTGTTGTAATCCAGAAAACCATTGCAGAGGGAAGGTATATTTCTGGTAATGTAGTGTACGAATATAGTAATCTAGGAGAATTGTGATGTCTCTTGACATACTGTCATTTTTACTTAGTATTATTAGCATGCATCCAAAAAAATACTACTAAATTAACATTTAAACGTAATGAATACCCTTAATTTATTTTTGTTCTTTTTATTATACATATTTTGGTGTGCAACCTGGAAAATTAAATCAGTGTTTTCTATATTTGATTACATGCTTTGAAAATAGGCTTTGGATATAGTTTTATCTTTTTTCAAGATTTTTTGTCTTTAGAGAATCTTTAAACTAATTCCGAAGAGTAGATGCATGTGCGGATCACATTCTGCGCATGCGTATTCTCTATGCACATTCTCTGCTATATTCACTGAGAACAGGCTACAGATCATGATCACATTATTGTACATAGGAGTAACTAGAGCATAAAATAAAAAACAAATATAAAAGCATAGTGTTACTACAAGAAATAAAGGCTTTTAATTAATGCATAAAAGTCTATTTTTCGATGGAAAAACATCAATGGAACATCATCATGCAGTTACATTTTCAACACAATCAGTTCATGGGGATATTATACATTTCATCTTGAGTAAAGTGTTGTTTCAAATACTGTTATTTTGAATGATGTACAGTGAACAGAGTTGAGAGCAGATTGTATTAACGATGTGTAGCATAACCTACCTATGTATTTCAATGTGATCTGCAAACAATGTATTAACAATGTGTGGCATAACCTACCTATGTACTTGAATGTGATCTGCACATGTGCAAAATGTTTGGGAAATCTCAAGTATTTTTTAGTTTTGTTAATCAGGTTATTTCCCCTTTATTCTGTTAACCATATAACCTCAAAAAACATAGAAACTAAGGAAACAGTCCAATATAAGAACAATTAATACTTCTATATGCATCATATTGTTAAGAATAAATTGCCAAAATTACCATAAATTAATATTAATTACCAAATTACTAGACGTCCCATGCAGCTGAGTTACATTCAACTATTTAAAGCAAGAATGTGAGACACAAGACAGGCTACAACCAAAATAGAGATTGAAAGTAATTTTTCCAACATCATTGCAAACATTTGCTATTTTGACAAGAACTAACCCATCTTTGCCAGACTCACTTTTTAGGAAGTCTGCCTACTAGCTATGGTGAACCATAAAGTTTTGTCTGCATTACAACACAAACCACTGATTTATTTTGTTCTAAATCAATATACAGGGGCTAGATACTGCTTTTACACTCTTCTCTTTTTGATCCAGATATGTACTGTCGACAGTGAACTGGGGCTGTTTCTCTGCAGGGGCGTGGAAAGACAGAGGATGGGCGGGAGGGACAGAGGGAGGCATGTATTAGATACAGGAGGTGTTATAGAGAGAGACACAGGGATGGAGAAAAGACTCATTCAATGATGAATTTAAAATCATTAAGATGACATTAAAATATTGTGTAATTATAGAGAATATACTGTGAGGTTTAAGAACAAATATCATTTGTGCACAGAATAATAATTTTCTGCTCACAAAAATATTCAGGTGGTTTATTTATGTGTGACCTACATTTCTACTCTGCTGAACTTAATGACACAGTAATACTTCTATTGCCAAAACAGAATGCAGAATAATATATTTCAATATCTTTTTATTTGGTTTACCACTGGAATTATCATGATTACTCTGAAGCTAGAAAAGCCAGCAGCATGGTGAATTGGAAGTTTCCTACCTGACATATTTAATGAGTAGCCTACATCTCTGACTTTTAGAGGCTAACAATGTGATGGGAGGTCTGGTTGTCTCCTAGTCTCTGTGGCGCCATCCGATCTTTCTGCCGTATTGTGCAGCGTTTCACAGCATCTGGTTGATTCAGGGACAGGGAAGCACGGGTGCTATGTCTGTCCGTTGATGGTGTGTTTGTTCTTGCTCGACCTCAGGTGATGAAATGTATCGTGGAGGTACTTGTTGAAGTTTTATCGAAGCCACACCCAACGCCTGTCAGTCAGGAGTGCCTGGAAAGACTGCAGAATGGTAAGAGCCTCCCACGCACACCTAGGGCACATTGTTCCTTAACAACATTATAACCTCAAACCTGATCATGAAATTATAAATGACCTTAGATCAGTAATTGGAGAAGGGCTACTTTCTTATGTGTAAAAGACACTGAGCCATCAGCTAGGATGAAATTAGGCAAATGTCTAGTGAGTATCCCTTGTAGGTAAGTTTGAAATCCTACTAAACCACTTAACTCAAATAATGGATTGACATGTTGAATAGCACAAATATGGTTGCATCATACAAATAAAATACCAAAGTCACTATTAACATTTGAAATAGTTAATTGCAAAATCAAATGAAACAAATGTTACAATAAATATACTGTAGGAGTAAAAATGTTGTCATGCTGAAATGCATTTCACCATGGTAGAGAATGCTCTTAGTCAAAGCTGTGTTTATATATGGTTGCTGTGGCAACATAGGTCTGCAGGCAGGGAAACAATGAAAGAGGTGTTGTATGTTATTCCCCGTCTCCAGTATGACAACTGAAGCTATTGTAGCTATGATCGGTTCCTATACCATTTATACACTGAGATAATACAGTGATGGAACATTTAACAAAATAATGGAAATCATCTGTTTTTCTGTGGGTGGATTACCTCAAGTGATGTAATGAAAGTGATCACAAATGTGCTCAACTTGCTCCCTGCGCAAATGTTGCACACAATTTAAGCCGGGGACACAATGCAAGCTTCAAAATCCTAACTTGACAGTTAGCATCTATCTTTCCTTCATTTCATTTGTGACTCCACACGCTACAAGACTCTCTAATTGGTCATGAGGGTTCTCGATACCACGCTGACTTTAAGGAATGCTTGCCAAACCTAGGTTTAATGTCTAGCCAATAGATATGGAATTTAATCATTCTTAACCTTGATCTTAATGATTTTAGGTGCCAAAATAGACCTATAAATGTATATTCTACTAGTAGTTGTCATCCCTCCTGCTCAAATCTACACATTCTAGTTGACGCAATATGTGATAATTTTGATGGCTTTTAATTTAGCGAGCTGTCGTTGGCTACTGTTCTCAAAACGTGCTTTTGCATGTATCATTTAGAAAATGTAATATCAGGATGTATGGGAGGTTGTTTTTCTGATCCAGTCAATGTCTGTTACAGGCATGTACACTGAGTAGGCATCCACTGGTAGATAATTACTCCCATCTCAGAAATCTGTCTGCTTCAGCTAAATTGAGTCCAAAATCACATAGTGTACATCTGGGAAAAGAAATCCCTTGGGGACACAACACTGAGCCCTCCGTAAGAGCACCTGTCTGAAGAGGAGAACCAGGGCTATTCAATTACTGCCATTGTTACCTTGATGCTGTCCTTGTTGAGAAAAATCAATGAGGGCATTACTGAGATGGCTATTGTTACTGGGAACCTTGTGGTTAGGGAGAGTGAGCGAGAAAGAATAGACAGAACGAGAGACCAGGAGAGGAAGTGGAAAAATAAAGGGTCCTCAAATTCAGAAGAAAGAGAAAATATGGTGTTTATAATGAGCTGGCTGTTCATAGTCATTTCACAAATGGACAAGGTGTACTGTACACATGTGAATTTATTTTGCATATGGTAACACTTTCAGGTAAGCCATTATTAACAGCGACCATAGAGCGATTAAACAGATCATATTAATAGAGGTAAATAAATGTGATAGATGACTATCTAGTAGTGTGTTCAGAAAGACAAACTGCAATGAACAGTTTGGAAAGTAAGATAAAAAGAATGACCCTGAATTATTTGATATGAAGCAGCATTTCTCTCGAAGGCGTCATGCTGTGTAAGCTTTCTGGATCAGCATAAAGGGACGAGGCTGCACGCTGCTGTAATTCACTGAAAACCACTCTCTGGGCCAAAATGATTAATTGCACTTTGCTTTGGAGGCAGCGCATTCCATGGCAATTAACTATTAGAGATGGCAATATGCTGAGTCACCAGGATCAACCAAGGAGGATATCCACCTATACATTTTCACAGGGACATTGCCGCCTTGCTTGGGAAATAGCAGTATTTATTAAAGGCTGATTGTCCAGGTTTTCTGTGTAAACTGACCTCCAATTTTCTGGCTGTGTTTTGCAGATGAAAGGCTTGTGTCCATCCTCCGGCACCACAACTTCCTGAAGGAGCTACAGGACATTGCTGTTCAAGGTGAGGATCATTATGATTTGAGGTGGAGATACGTAGAAATCACACGTGGAAGTGACATCATCTTTTAGTAATGTCACACAACTGGGGTGATTTAATTAGAATATCCCCATTGTAAGCATTTTTTATTTCATTGTTCTTTCTTTTTACGTTTCATACAAATGATTTCCAGCATAAAATGAATCTATTTTCATGAGTTCAGTGTTATTCCCTTGATTGTTTTTCATTAATTTGGTAATCAAGATATTACTGATAATAAACTTGTTTGTGCCCGCTTTTCTGATACATAAAATGTTCAGAAATATTTTCTAGGGCAAACCCACTGCATCATTTATCAATTAACTAAATATGCACCAACAGAACACTTTTTTTTTGCAAAAGTGATTGTCCTTATATTCTTTTAAGGCATGCGTTATTATGCTGTATGTAAGATATAAGGCACAAGGGGGTGTGGTAAAGGGTCAAAATACCATGGCTAAGAGCTGTTCTTAGGAATGACACAACATGTGCCTTGACACTATACTTAGCCATTGTATATTTACAATATGTCACAAACCCCAAGATGAGTTATTGCTCTTCTAAACTGGTTACCATCTCAATCAGAGCAGCTAAGATTGATGTGATGTCATACCCATGGTATGTCACATTTGCCACAACTATTGGCCAATGAGCACTCAGGATTCAAAACCACCAGGTTTATAAGTAAAAATAAAAAAACTCCTCTTTCCCCCATCACATGACAGGTGTCCATGAGAGAGCCCCACAGCACAGAGACTTCACCGCAGGTCATGTGACCAGTCAATCAGATGATCTTCAGAGTATAGATGCAGCTGCAGGTTAGTTCCATTCAGTAAAATGATGATAACTGCATTGCGTTAATAACTGAAAATTTATCTCCTGGTCAATTTTGTGAGTTTCCCACACACAGTGTGATATTGTAATAGTGTATGTATCTTTTCAGGGCTAACATTCACTTAAATGTCCTGACATTCTTAAATTGCCATGCCCATACAACCTGACCCTGCACTTCAACTTTAAGACACTCCAAAAACCTCACAAAATGCTACAATTGGAAAATCTTAACATTAGTAAACTAGATGGCTCCGCTTATAAATATTTGGGAATTTTATTAGATGATGATCTCTCTTTTAATATACGTATTAGTGATCTAGTGAAGAAGTTGCAAATGAGAATTGGCTTTTTTTAAAGGAAGAAATCATGTTTATCTTTGTGCATAGAAAGGATATTGTTCAAGCCAGTTTTATGTCAGTGCTTGCTTATGCTGATTATATATATATGCATGGGGCATTATCATTTTGAAACATTTGGATGCATTGTATAATGAAGCGTTGCACCTTTTCATGGGAGCAAATTACCGTACACATCATTGCATGTTATACACTGCAGTTGGTTGGGATTCTTTAAATACTAGAAGGTCCAGGCATTGGCAGATGTTTGTTTATAAAGCTGTACTACAGAACCTACCTAGCTATTTAAATTTGGGCAAATATTATTTATCAGACTCTGGCTCAGGACTATTTATTACTAGACACAGCATGTTCACTCTGGGTTACGTAAAACTTAATTTGAAGGGCAAAAAAGTAAATGCGGTTCTACCCAATTCAGAGAAGATCTTAGGGATTCCAGTGATAGCGTCCCCTGAGCTCAGGTCTGGTAGCCAGTTAATCTAAGGGTTGAAATGAATTAATATTATGTGGTAGTTGGTGCAAAAAAGCTTTATAAATCTAAATGTATTAATTAATGAATAAAAAGTGTAAGATGCATTGCTTTGCAAGATTATAAAGACAGCCAGGCTATTTTCTGATAAAGGATGCAATCGGCAATTAGAACATGTCTCCCGTAATAAACCAAATGGCACTTTTATATACAGCATCAAGAAGTTTCAACACAGAAGCAGTTGCATGCATATATTGAAGGTGGTGTCTCTAAAAACAACGATAGGTAAAAAATATAATTTGTTTTGCATCAAACAAAAGAAAAACAATTAAACTTACTTTTTTTACCAACTCGTCAACATGCATTTTAAAGGAGAACCTTTCACCAATCCAGATGCCAAAATATTTATAAGCATGAACACAGTCAATGGAGGCACCATCCAATGTATGAATACATAAATCATCACATGTATTCAGATGTGTATTTGAAAAAAAGCATAAACTTGGTTTTTCCTGCATTAAGTACAAGCTTCAAGTCAATAAAAGCATTCTGTATGGATATAAAGCTCAGAAAGAGCCTGGTCAGCTGTAGGGGCAATAGCGTAAAGAACAGTATCATCTGTATAGAGGTGAAGTTTACAGTTATTTATAGCTGAACCAATATTATTAATATAATTGGTGAAAAGAACCGGATCTAGAATCGATCCCTGTGGAACTCCTTTCACTAGATCAAGAAAACCATCAGTGGATACACAGTGTGTTTACAATATTTAACAATTTTCAAATCATCTACAGGCAGCTAGGTCTATTCCAATTGATGACAGCCTCTTAAGAAATAATGGGTTAGTCACAGTCTCGAAAGCCATAGATAAATCAATAACCAGAGAAATACTCACTTTTATCAATACCACTTATTGTATAATGTCATACAGTACCAGAATAGCAGCAGAGGTGCTACTATGACCTGGTCCAAAGCCAGATATGCATTCCAAATACAATTTCTACCTAAAAAGGAGCAGAACAGCAGGTTAATATTTTCATTTAATTATCATAAGGCAAGAAAGCCTAGAGAAAGTTTGTAATTGTTTAAATCACTGGGATCACCACATTTAGTTAGTGGAAGTACTAGCGCAGTCTTCCAAACCTTAGGATTTATACCTGTGATGTAATAAATGTGTGCATGTGGCTCAGCAATAATAACTGCAGAAAGGGTTAAGATCATCTACTACAGTAGCAGTGTTTTCAATGGTTAAAAGAGCTTTAAAACCTCCCTCAGAGGTAACCCGCTGAGATGGGAAAGATGGTTGTCTCAACATCGACCTGGTATCATAATCAGCGCTTTGTGGTGGCTTTATATCATTGCCATTTCCACCTTTAAATAATTTGCCAGCTGTAATAAAATGTTCAATGAAGGCACCACAAACTTAAATTTTGTCAGTTACTGGTTTACAATGGTATTGAGTCATATTTGAAATAGAATAGTGGCTACTTCGTTTGAGGTATTTTATAGCTTTCCAGCATTTAGTAGGATCACCATGACTACTAGAGATTGTTTTAAATAGAGATTTAAAAAAAACTTGATTTCTGAGTTGCTTGACATTTAATTGGACATTTGCGAATTAACTGGCTCTCCATTTGTGCTTGCGTTCTGACCTGCAAATGTGATAAGGGCATATGTGAGTTCCAAATGGCCATATCCCATAAGACTGTTGGAAATTAATAGGGGACCATATGTGCAAAACTGAATCTGCTCATTCCATTCCAGTGCAGTAAAGACATGTTATTGATCCACTCTAGAAAAGCTAAGCCAATTAACATGGACTCTGCCAGACACCATGGGCCATCCGTGTGCTGACGACCAGGATTTGAACTCCAAGCCATAATAATGCAGCTGTGCTATAAGGCACTTAATGAACTGCCCACTGGGAAATGTAGTCAGTTTATATATTACATTTAATTCCTTGATTTTGCCACAGGTTATTAACACTGTACAACACTAGGAAAACAAATCACTGTGACGCATGTTGCATCAGTACGATAAAAATTGATATTTACAATGTTCAGCATATGCATTGATACGTTATAATACATTTAAATGATTGGTTCAAAAATAGTGTCAGTCTCGGTTCAATGAAGAAACGATAAAGCCAAATATTTGTACTTCGATTCATTTTTTTCTCAATTCAACAGAATCCCATTCTCATAAAGTAAACTGTCATAGGTTGCATCCAGACACAGACCCAAAGTGTCTGAAACATTCTCACTAGACTAAAGGCTTATTCAATCAGATGTATCAGGATCTGTGTCATCCCGAACGGGAGATACATAATTTAAGTACTGCCTTAATGTTTCAAATCATCTCCAACCAGTCTGTCTAAAACATAATATCATCTAACTACCAATGTATAAACCCTTTCACAGCTCTATTTGTATTGACCCCCGGCCTTGACAAAATAATTGAACCCCATAGATGATACTCTCATGTCTCTCTGTTTCCATAGATCGATCCATGTTGGCTGTTCTGGGGGGACCTGGAGAGAGGTCGATCCTCTCTCAAAAGAGGGGGACCGGAGGAGCGGAAGAAGTAAAGGGTGAAACGGAGATGAGTAAAAGTGTAAAGACGTCCCTTGAGGAGAAAGAGATCTTTGGAAAAGCAGAAGACAGAAAGCGAGAGACGGACGAGACCCCTGACAACCATACCTCTGATGTCATTAACGAGGAAGAGGAGGATGAAGTGATTAAAAAGAAAGAATTGGAGGACAAAATGGAAGATGAGAAACGTGCAAGTGCCGAGGAAGATGAGGAGAAACGTGCACGCTCCGAGGAAGATGAGGAGAAACGTGCAAGCTCCAAGGAAGATGAGGAGAAACGTTCAAGCTCCAAGGAAGATGAGGAGAAACGTTCAAGCTCCAAGGAAGATGAGGAGAAACGTTCAAGCTCCAAGGAAGACATAGAGGAAAAGGGAGGGGAGGAAGGGAACATGATCCTGGATAAGAAAGGTAAGATTAGTCACACCATTATTTTTTGCGGGGGCATTTTTGATTAATTTTTATTTAGAGGCCAGAAGGAAGCAGAGGGAAACAGGTATGTAGGGCTCAGAGGACTTTTAGTTATTGAAAAGTGCTCGCCAGGCAGATCTGCCTTGGAGGCAGAAATTATTTGATTGGTGGTTGATTCAAAACAGAGGGCGGACCTCATATTAGGTTTACTTTAGATTGATAATTACGATATATATATATATATATATATATATATATATATATATATGATAAAGGGAACACTTGTTTTTGAAAAGGGAACACTTTTAAATAACTAAAACTCATATGAGCTTAGACTTCTACAGCAAACTCTGGCACATAGTCACATGATTACAACATAATTAATACTTTACCACATCATCTGTAGAATTGAGTGCAGCAGTGTTAGATTGACCATAGAAGCTCATCTTGATTCAGTTATGCAACCCACATCCAGCCCGTCTCCCCAAATTAAAAAATCTATATCCAAAATAAAAAACATGATGCTAAAATATCATGATAAAAAAATCTATATCTAAACTAAAAAATATGATGCTCAAATATCATAAACTACATTTAAATGCAGTAAATACATTCTCTGTTAATAAACTGAATCAGTACTTACTAGAGTACTTGGTATTCAAAGGTCTTTTTCACATTCTGACAAATGGTCTGTACAGTACATGTTAAATTTAACTGCACAATTTTAACTTCATTTTAGAACAAAGCTTTAAATTAAAAAAGTTGGATAGAGTGGTTGGAGCAGACAGCATTAATGCAGTCTGCTGTTTGTACCACACATTCACCGACCAAATTATCTTTTTTGGATTTTGTTAATTAGTCTGACAATATGATCCACAAAAAGTGCCTGGCATCAGTCATGTTTTGAATATTTTTTTGTATTTCCCTATTAAAGTGCTTTCAAAAACCTTACTGCACATTATGGATGACCATTTCTTACTGTAGAATACCCTAAGGAATTGTAACCTAAATAGCAGAATGGTTTTTCAGAAATATAGTTCTTTATTTTTTTTATCATGTTGCAATAGTTAATTTCCATCTAACTTTAATGAACCATTTGATTGGCCAGTAGGAAATAAAGTATGTGAATGTTTATCAGTTAAACAAGAAAAGATGAAATTACACAAATATTATTTAATCTCCCTGCTTCTTACTAGCTAGCTTTATTAAACTATTAGTGCACTTACTTGCTTTGAATTGAGCATGAACGTGGCTGCAGTTTATTGGTTAAAAAAGTCGACCGATTAGCCACTGTTTACATTCATCATCAAACATCAGAAACACAGCTTATGATTATATTATGTTGATGAGCTAAAATTAAAAGATGGCAAATCCTTTACTCATTAAGTCACCACCCTGGAATGATTTGGTCACTACTTAAGCAATTTCCAGTAGTTTTTCTACAAGGCTTAAAAGCACTGTGTCCAGTAGCCTGGGGGCGAAGTTACATTAAGGTCTATTGATGCTTGAGAGCGTCAAACGCGATTATCTCGCAAACTGTACATCCTTGCAACTAATGGAAATGTTGGAAAGAGGCAATTCTGCTGCAAATAAGGAGTTGTAGATTGTCTATGTGGGTTCATCAGAGCCGGAGATAACACCTCTCAAAATTGGTCATTTCTCTACTACCATTTTGTTTTTACCAAAAAAAACTGACAGGAAGCAGGAAATTAAAATGACAAAATAACAAATCTGCAATGATGTAGGACATCATCCTGCACAAAAACAATCATTTTTGGAAGTGGGATATGGCTTGGTTTATAAAAACGTATAGAGAAATAGTGAGAAATATGTATGACATATTGTATGTCCCCCAAACATTGCCACACTGGTTCAAGAGACCTGGGGGCTTGCCGGTATAGATTTTCCAGCCTTATTCTTTATGGTTTACATGCATTTACACATTTTAAACAAAAAAGAAAAACATATGTAATTTTTGTACATAAATCAATTTCTCACAATGTTGGATTTCATTCATGTTGTATTCAAGAGTCTTCTGCATCCAAAACTATAAGGCACTTCACTGTAGGTCAAAGTATGATCTTTCCAGAGGCCAAAAGGTTAATTTTGTGCCAGGCAGACTTAACCCCATTAGCCCTAGGAGGGCTAACTCTCATGATAATATTCAAGTAGTGCACTGATCGAGGAAAATGACAAATGGTTTCAATATGAACACTGTTTTCTGGAGGGTAAAAATATATTCTGGAGGGTAATAATATATTCTGGAGAGTAATAATATATTCTGGAGAGTAATAATATATTCTGGAGAGTAATAATATATTCTAGAGGGTAATAATATATAATGTAGACGATAGTCAGGCAAAGAGGTGAGTGCAAATTCATTTGCGTGTGTGTGTCTCTAGGGGGAAGTGCACGTATGTGTGTGGGAAACGAATGACAAACATAAATCAATATTAAGAAAACACAATGAGACGCAGTGCAGCGACATAGAAAACTGACAGGAAGGTGGGGAAGGAGGGGAGGAGGAAGATAGGAGGGGAGGAGCCTGATGGTGACATGCTGTCCTATAGGAGCAGATGATTTATAGCAGGAGCTACATCCACCTGACGACTACAGAGGCCTCGGCACAGCGCCACACTTTCATTACATAATGGCCCCTGGGACTTGCACCACAGAAACAGAACACTTGAAATGCAGCGCAGCAGCCCAGGTCACATCCTGGTACTTATTCCCTATATACTGTAGTGCACTATTTCTTTTACAGAACCCACAGAAAGTAGAATGCCATTTGGGACACAGGCCATGTCTATGGATTGACAACATGACAGCTTGCCTGTGGAATTCAATGTAATCAATAGCTTAAGGGCATGCTGGAAATAGCAGAATAGGAAATGTGATTAGTGATGAGCAAACATGAACTACTGATATACTGTACTACCAATACATTGACAACTACACCATCTCCAGTCCTTTAACTCTTCACCTGCATACAGGGCTTAAAGATGATGCTATAACACCCAGATACCTAATAGTACAGTTTATTAAACTATGGAATTCTACAGGAAGATTTAAAATATGAACACTTTTAAAAAGATTGGACTGTAACAGGGCTTTGGTAATTGCAGAGTGAGTGTGTAAGTGGTTTAATATTCTATAAAGATGAAAAATACATGTTTTTACTGAGGAATAAGAGTTATTCTTCTGTGCGAGGGCTGCAGCGATGTATGTTCCTGCTGATGATAAGTTCTTCTGCCTTTAAGCTGTTCACAAGGAGCAGAGGAGACTGGGGGAGTGCTTGCTGCACAGAATGTTACAGCACCTTCAGTATACCCTTGGAGCCAGATCCCTTTTCTTCTTCAGAGAGTTTGTCTTGGCGTGGTTTAATTAAGATAACACACACAGGCGTACACTCACCTATTTAATAGTATCCCTCGGAGTGCAGTGGGTGAGATCATAACCTGAGCAACGATAGGGAGATGCCCCAACTGGCTGTCTTTGCTTAAAGAGGTGATGTGTCAAACAGAATGTGCTTTTCCACTGTGTCAAACTCCTGGGTAACTTTGCCTGTGTCTTCCCATATGCTCTTCTCATATGTTGGTGTTGGTTATAAAATAAACCCACTGTTGTGTTCCTTTTGAATGGATGGCAGTAAAGCTACAGTTTGAAAATATATTTTAGAAGTTCCCATTTTAGATGTGTAGCACTGTCGCAATCAAAATTATTCAACCCCCATTGCAGACTTTCTGCTGGTTGCAATGAACAAATCAAACAAAAGCAATTGAAATAGCTCAACACACGAATGCTTCAAGTGATTTCCCCAAACTCAACTGCAAATGCAACTGATAATGACTTCTCCAGCATTAAAATGATCTTTAGTACTTATTGCAGACACTTTTGCTGTTACGACCTGCTGCAAAGGAGATCTTAGCCAGTCACCAGCCTCTGGCAGCGTTCCTGAGGAATCTTAGCCCATTCCTCATGAGCAATGGCCTCCAGTTCAGCAATATTCTTGGGTTCACATGCTGCAACCGCATTACTGTGCTCACTGAAAGCTCAGTGCCTGTTGCCAACAAATATTGCTGCAGGTCTTTTGCAGTCATCAAGGGTCTTTCACAACTTGCCGTCTCAGATATCTGGCAGCCATTGATAGCTTCCTTTTTCTGCCCTGTCTATGTAGTGTAACCACTGTTCCCTTAACTTAGAATTTGCAAACTATACTTCCAACGGTGTCTCCGGAAACATTCAGGGCCTTCGCAATATTTTTGTATCCTGTTTTTTGTTTGTGAAGGGTGATGATCTCTTAACATTTTGGACCATTGTTTTGACGTAGCCATGTTTCTTACACACAGAACAATGTGACAGTCAACAAATCCCTAGCCAGTTCAGGTATTTCATGTGTTCCAGCTCAACACACCTGGTGCAACTAAGAAGCCCATGATTAGTTGCATCAGCTGTTCTTGAGACCACACCTGTTTTGTATATTTGTGCTGTTGTGAGGGATTCTATTCAGGGAGTTTAATAATTTGGAGACTGAGTTGCATTTTCAATTAGATTTGGTGAAACCACTTGATATATTTGTTGTGTTGAGCATATAGGGTGAGCATCCAGTTTGGCAAATTGACGCAAATGAGGAAGTTCCTTTAACCTGCATTCTATCTGAATTCCAGCTGGGGGCGATACGTCTGGTTGCAAAAGAGCTCGGTTTCTGTAATAGTCTATGAGAATGAGAGACATAATATACTTGATTTATTACCTCAGTAAAAATTTTCATGATGATTATATGGTCTCAATTGCTAGATTTAAGCCTTCTGCAATTTATCATGATATTCATTTTTTGAATGATGGTCTCGTTGATTTTAAAATTGGCGATAAAGCAAAGGGGCGTTTAGGGCATGGTTATGGCGTTCGGTTGTAAAAGGAGTTGGCATTTAACTTTTTTTCGGTAAGTAACGTTGCATTTGTTTTTACATTATGTTTAATATCGTTTCTCATTCGCATCCCAATTAATATCTTTTGGCTAGCTAGATTAATCCTCCCTCTCGTCAAACAAGATGTCTGCGCTCGTAACGGCAAATTCGATGACCCAAATAAGATCTTAACAAACCAATGGGTGACATCACCCATGGCTACATCCAGTAATATACGATCTATGATTGAGCTACTTCAATTGCTTTTGTTTGATTTGTTCATTATAAACAGCTGAAAGTCCTGAACAAATAAATAATAAATAAACTTAATAAATAAATAAACTTGATTTGCAATGGAGGTTGAATAATTTTGATTGTGTTACGTTTTTCATATATGTACAAAATGAACTGTGACAGCAAGGTGTGTGTCCAAATAGATGAATGTGTATTGTATGATGACATTCACTAGCCTGGTCCTACCAGACTCTCGTACGTACATTTCATTTGGAAAATGAAGTACGTAGGAGGGCGGAGCCAGGCTAGACATTCATACCTTTACTCCTAAAAGAAGATTTTCATGATGATGTTCTAATGACAATGTTTTCATGACAATGGGGAGAGTAGGGTGTTTGTCAAGACAGTCTGGCCTCGTTGATGTCTATGGAGAGTTTGAAAACTTCTCTTTCAGTCTTTTTGAGAAACATTTGCGTCTTAAAAAAACCCCTGAAAAAAAACATTTCCATAAGTTACAAACTTTGTTTATAACTAAAAAATGTGTTTATATATATGCACATTATTCTGGAAATCTCCTTTGATGTAATAATTTTTTTTGATATTTCCTTTTTATGTATTATGTGGACACCAGCAACAGTAGATGCTCATGTGCAATGTTTAAAATTGATCCTATAATCTAGACTGACCCGATAGCCAAAGGGGTAAAACAGAAAGCCTTATCAGTAGCACACAACACTGTTGTGTAAGAGTATGTGGGTTTGATTGTGATGAGTGTATATACCGAATACACCTGATGTTTTGTTATCTTTGTGGAGGAGGCCAGAGCACATTTTGAGCAAGTGGGCTGCCTGTTTCACTTTTACATGGAGCAGTGCTTTTCTGACACGTTCCTAAAAATATCAGCTCTTGTCAGTTCTGAATAGCCTTGGGTATCAGTGCAAGCTTGCCATAATGAGATTCTGGAGTCTTGGCCACATTCACAGGCTAACAGTACATGGCCTTCAAATTGCTGGTAAACATGAGTCGAGGGCAAGACAGCTTGATAGGTATGTTGCTCTGTGTGGAGGTGAAGCTATATGTGGCCTTAATTCTTTTCGCATAAAAGGCATATTAAACGTTTGAATCCTTCCGGAGTGTTTTTGTTTTATGTCAGATTGGATAATGTGGCATGAAATAATGAACAATATGCATGCAAATGATTTCATTAAGATCGAGTCTACTATTTTTCTTCTACACAGAGGCAGAGTCAATTGAAGAACACTACGGACCAGAAGAGAAATTTGAGGAGAAAAACTCTGCAGAAGATGAGGTTGGTGAGGTGAACAGTGAGGTGGTCGGGTCAAATCGTTGGAGCAGGCAGAAGGAGGTACCGCACAGCGTGAAGAGAGAAGAAGAGGAAGAAAAGGGGGAGAAAGTGAGGTCCCTGAAGGTCAAAGGTCAACAGGAAGTTTCCCATCACTCCAAGGTGGTTGTAGATGAGGAGGCAGAGAAGGAGGAGAAGAGGAGCCTGGAAGTGAAGCGTCTCCAGATGATGGTACGCAGGAACCCAGAGGAGATGAGAGAGGGAGGGGAGGAGGAGGGGAGTACCAGCAGGAAAGCTGAGGTACGTTCCCCTGGTCAGAGATTTAATAAGTTGGGCCAATCAGATTTTCAAAATATGCCACATTCACTTTCATAGTTGTGACAAAATTAATATTGCCACATTCACAATTGGAAAGCCTATTACAACGTCTTGCGATAACAGATATAACACTTGTGGACATCACAGCACAGTAAAGACATGGAAATGTTGTTTCTTATAATATTTTCTTTACAACAGGTCTTTCAACAGGGAATCTTGAAGTACTAGCTTTTTTTTAAACATTTTTAACCGTCAACAATTAAGTCATTAATGTGTTATCCATTTTAAATCTAGGTGTGTATGATCCCTGAAACCAGTGGTAATATTGTCTATAATACCTGGCTATAAGCATTTAGTAAAAAAATATTTTTTATATTTTAGAATGATTAGAACATGAGTTTAGGTACCATTCACGGGTGCTAATGTAGGATCCTGCAATTATAATTATAATTTGGATCTAAAAGGCATAACCGATTGTATATCAACCCTCCTCCTCAATGAGATGGTACCCTGACCTTAACAAAACAGAATGGTGAGAGCTTAACTACCCTGCCTGCCTTACATAGCGCTCTACTTTGTTTAGTCTACCATAGTCCACTTTATGATATCGATATGGGTCAACGACAACACTGTTGACATTTTTCCCTTTTATAATTTGTCAGTCCCTTTGTCACAGTATGGCTGTCATTGGCCACATTAAACCCATGCTGTAGAGGAGCCACTTAGTAGAAGGCTTAATAACGTGTTTGGCCCTGGTAGTCTTCTGGACCATATTCATTAGTTAACATAGCAAAACATTTCCCAAAAACAAAATTTAAAACAAGTGTTCGGTATTGTTAAAATAATTTGTTTCAGGGAAAATCAGATGTTTGAGGTTTAGTTATAGTGAAACACATAAGTTCTCGTCATTATTTTGCAAAAGGGATATTTTGGCGCAGTTTATTAGTAAATTAAAAAGCTGTCAGTTGGCGTGCAAAATGGCCTACTGTTAACATGTTAAGGGTGAACACAGCCTTCTATAAAAGTAGATAATAGTACACACACTTGCTCACCGGTTACTAACTTTCAATCTAGATATTCATAATGGTCATCATGAGATATTGTGTGGATGGGTTTTGTGATTGGAAAAAATATGCTAAATTCAGCTGTTATGAGACTGTCACTCAGTGTGAAGCTCTTCCTCCCTTCACATCCCCTCTTCATCACTTTTCCACTCTTTTCAACTGAGCTAAATCATTTGAAAGATGCACCTTCAATGTCCTATCAACAGGAAATACATCTTTTAAACATCTTGTGCTTGTAGGGTTCCCTTGATTTCCCCTCCTTTGTCTCCCCTGTTAGAGACAAATCAGGAAATAAGTCATCCCCCACTTTATTACAGTTTAATAAACTGAGCCAAACTAAGCATTTTTAATGCCGAACAGCCTGAATTAACATCCTTCATTCATCCGCCATTTTGTTCCTCCATTTTTGTCCTCCATTTTTATCCTCCATTTTGTCCCGTTTCTCTTTTTACTGCAGGAACCAGAGATTGAGAGTCTGGCGGCTATTGAGTCAGAACTGGAGAGTGTTGCCCAGAAACTCCATGAGCTGCGACGAGGTTGAGACAAGGCTGGAGATGACGGATAACCACACCTTCATCCTCTTACTCCTCTTCAGAAGCCGGATCTGTCCACACAGGTCAGCGGTGTGAAATTGAGATGGGATAGTCTCTTTATCCCTCATATTGTTCTTTCGAAACGAGAGAATACCGGTACCGGCTCCAGCCTCTAACAACACACTCCTGCCTAACAAACACTGGTGCACCTCCCTGCAGACACACATTAAAACACACATTAAAACACACACACACACACACACACACACACACACACACACACACACACACACACACACACACACACACACACACACACACACACACACACACACACACACACACACACACACACACACACACACACACACACACACACACACACACACACACACACACACACACACACACACAC
>JACXGM010000842.1:0-13900 GCA_016801145.1 Umbra pygmaea
CCGGCGCCTCAGACGCTCCAGCCGGCGCCTCAGACGCTCCAGCCGGCGCCTCAGACGCTCCAGCCGGCGCCTCAGACGCTCCAGCCGGCGCCTCAGACGCTCCAGCCGGCGCCTCAGACGCTCCAGCCGGCGCCTCAGACGCTCCAGCCGGCGCCTCAGACGCTCCAGCCGGCGCCTCAGACGCTCCAGCCGGCGCCTCCTGATCCTGTTTCACATAGGATTCCTGAATGAAGAGTGGTCCAAACATTGCATCCAACTCCCACTCCGCATCTGGAGACAAGTACCAGCCAGATGGCAGTTAAGGGACAGGAAACTAAATATGCATTTTCTAGGTTTATTATAGCCTGACATTGTCATAGTATGTGAAACTTGTTTTAAGAATGCTGATATCCTAGCCTTTGAAACACTACATGTACATGGATAAGTCTGGCAGTAGGGAACAGGCTTACAAACTGGGCCCAGGTAGCTTTAATCTGGTCCTATCAGTGCCATTTGATGAACTATTGGTCTGTTTTAGTTGACGACAAATGAGAACATTAAAATATCAATAAAAACATTGGCTTGTTTCTTGGATAAAATGAGCTCTTGTTTATAGGTGGAGCCATTCACATTCAAATAAATTTGCTCAATTGCTCTCTAAATATTTGAGTCCTCAGACTGCCAGATTTGACAGCAGTAGCGTTTCAATGCTGGCGATTGTCGGCATTACGAGCAGGGTTCAAAAATGTTCAAAGTTAACTTTTTCTTCCACCAGCCTAGTGAATGTTCAAATGTGACCAGCCACTCAATAGATTGTTTTTTTTGGCTGGTGAAGAAAATCTACCAGACACTTGCATATATGTTACCAGCATTTTTGCTCGTCAATGGTGCCAATTTTGAACCCTGGTTACGAAGGTACAGATGCCTGCCCTACAGATTTGATAACTGTGTGGCAGAACCAAGGCTAGATCAGGGAACTCAGGGCAACAGCGGCATCTGCTGGAGAGAAGCCGTGCAAGCACCCCAATGGTTCAGCCGTGTTTACAGCCTGTTTCTATTAACAAGGCCAGTAATGCGTTTTATCTCCCGAACCGTACATGCTAGCAACTAAATGGAGTTTGTCATGGTTTGTCCATGTGTGTTCGTCACAGCCGGCTTGTAGCTTGTATCTTGTAGCCAAGACTCTTCTGAATCCATAACTTAGGCACTTCACTGTAGGACAATAACCCTTTCAGAGGCCAATATAAAGTGTCAGGGGGACCTTGATCCCCTTAGAGCTTGAGGAAATGTGGTTGATTTACAGTATCTTATATTCTACCTCTTGGAATTATGCCCTGTAAAAAAGCACCAAGAGAAGTACATTATCCCCAAAACAATTGTTCCACATCTTCTCTTCGGTCTCCTTATTATACCGGTCTCTTGGATATTCAGTTCACCTTGTCACAAATGAAACAGTTAGTTTAAGAATGGTCGATGAAATACTACTGTTGTTCAGTCGGGATTCTGAAAATGTTGTTTGCGTCACCTACTGTAGATCATTCCTCTTCAACAGTCAACTGGGTGGGACATTAATCAATTAATAAAGGATGATACTGATCAGGTCAGGATATCAGCCATTTCATTTTCACTTGCGGGGAATTAAGTTAATGAATAAAAATTTAGATTACAATTGTAAATGCAGGAATTCCCTCAAACGCCATAATGGGACTGAAACGAATTTGTAGTAATCAATACCTGTAGAGAGTATACTCCGCCCCTTCCTCCTGCTGCAGGTAGTCTGACAGCAGCTACACACCTCATCATCACCATCAGCCCCCACCCAGCTGAAGAGGAGAACATGATTATAAAGGAGAAAAGGTTTAACTACATGTGAAAGAGAAGCGTAGACATACTTATTAGTTCCTGAAGCAAACGAACACGCCTTATGTTCTGGGTCCAGAGGAGCATTGGCCATTTTGGCCTTCAGGAGACAACTGATGTAGATCTACAGAGAGACATCAGTTAACACTATTCACACATCTGAGTACAAATGCTGAGTTAGGATGAGCTCAGCTTCAAAATCACTAAATTATTTGATATAAAAAGGGAATAGAGGTAAATGTTTGTCATGATGTTTGTCTCAATGTTAATGGCTTAACTTTCCCTAGTCTGTCCCCAGACTCAGGGACTCACATTGGGGCTGGTCTGCTGCTGGAGTCGGAAGGCTTCCAACTGAAGTTGAAGTCTGTCTGGTTGGCTCCGGTCCAGGAAGTGAGAACTGGAGCCAGTTTCCAGGGCGTCAGTTAAACACCTGAAGAGGAAAAACCTGGTAGTGTTACGCATACTAATTTCCTTACTACATTAATCAAAACAAGCATGAGTTACAAAAGTTCTAAAGACTAAGCAACAGGAATAATTTTACACAAAGACCTTGCCATGACATATATACACTTCCATATTGGCACGTACCCATGATTTTGTATGAAATCATATCTGATGGCAGCACTGCTGTCAGGGACCATTGTGGCCACACAGCTGTCCACAAACACACGCATGGGCACATGGTGGAACTGCTGGACAGACACCTCCACATTGATCATATCTCCCAGGAAGTAGACGTTAGACGGCCTTTCAAGTATCCAGTCGTCTAGGAAATAGACAATTATATTGTAATCACACTTAAAAACGGATTATTAGTAGGTGTGATCGAGGTCAGACCCGTTCATAAGAATAAACACCATTCATGAGCGTGTAAGAAAAGGCCAGGGAGTCCTCAGCTAATTTGGTAGCAGTGTAGGGGCGCCAGGTGGGTTTCAGCGTGTTGCTGCTCACATTATGTCTCCTGAGGTAGGCAGAGAGAACAGAGATCACGATCTAAAGGTATCTGTTAAATGACAACAATGAATCGGCTTTACAGTACACCAACTCACCTCAAATAGTGGCACTCAATACTGACTGTAGCACCGTTGGTCCGGACAACAGAACTGCCCACTTCTGGTGTTGGTCTATATTCCAGGGCGAAGGCATAGATTAGGTAGTCCTCAGTCATCTTAAAACGAGAGAAACAAGTTATATTAACAACCCTTTGTTTTAGTAACCCTTCCGCAGACGTCCTACAGTGCACATAGAAACAAGACAGGCTGTTCACCGTCAACACACTGCCGCAGTCATGTAACTCCGACTCAAACAGCAGGACTTGAGCTGAGAGGTCCAGCCCCACAGAAAGACACCCTCCCAAGGAGATATCTTCAGTCTTCACCAGCTGACCGGTCCCAAACAGGTCCAGTTTAGCCTCCACCTGCACCACACTCTCCCCACAGCGGGCCCCCACGCTGTCGATGTGCTCCGGAGGCATAACCACTCTGACCGCAGGCCGTAATTCCAAAAGCTTGTCTGTGGCCAAAGGCCTGGACAGGCCTTTGGGAAGTTTTTGGATCCTTTCTGGAAACTGGATTGTGTTTTGGGCCGGTGCTCTGGGATTAAGTTTAGCTGGTAAATCATCGACGTGGCTTAATGAAGGAAGTGGTCTGTAGATAGGAAGCTCATTCAAGGATGCATCAAACAACCAGACCAAGCTAAGAAGCACAATTAAGTGTAGACATTTTCTTTGCAGCTGTTCCATGATGCTATGTGAGCAATAAGTCAGTATTCTAGCCACTATAAATAGAGCCCACATACTAAGAGCATATTTTATAGTAATTTAGAGCTTTCTAGACTCCTCCCTGTTTCTCATTAAGTGAATTGCCTACCAGCTTGAATAACGACACACACCTGTCATAATTTCTTGAACATGCTGACTGGCCCTGTTCCAACACTTTGAAAAAGCAAACGTTCCTCTTTGCTGAAGTTTTCACTGACATAACACAAACAAATATTGGAAAACTAGAGTTCTGAATAGATTTTACTTGCTATTAAACCAGTGATTACAAAAGCCTGCAGCATAGATATGACCTTGCATTGTAAATTAATTTCAAATGTATAAAGTAATCAATTTTCTTACCCCCAAAATTGGTCCTCTATTAATAGGAACAATACCAATGTTTCCACAAAATGTACTGTAACACCATGCAGTCACCACCAGATGGCAGTAATACATCCCTATTCATTGGGCATCACTGATGCAGTCTGAATGAAATACATACTGTTTGTGCACCAGAATTTGTTGTCATGGTACATGGTTGTGGTCTGCTCAGACTGTAACCTCCGGGTCTTAGTAAATACCTGTTACAGGTATGGGCGTCAGACGGCTCAGTGTTTGAGGAGTCAAACCTGTTGCCGGTTCGATTCCCGACTGTGCCAAATGTCTTTGTGGGCAAGGCACATAACCCTTTGTTGCTCCAGAGGGAATGTCTTTGTACTTACTTTAAGTTGATCGAGAGCATCTGCCAAATGACTAAAAATGTCAGTGTAAAAGGTGGGCTGCAGATGTTTCCATTGTGTTGTAATAAATGCTTGGATCCTGCCTGATTCCTACTCTACCCAACACTACACATAATATACGACACACAGGAGACTTCCTCAGGCAAAACACATGCCATCCTACCGTACTGATACAACATTCTGAGCAGGACCCAGACACCTCTGATGGACTGTAAAACATTCCAGAGTGAGCAACACATAATACTGTCCTGAAAATAGCATGGGCAAAACATATAGATCTTTACAGTGGATGAATACCATATTGCAATTCTGTACCAGTCCGAATATACCTCACACAGAATCACGTGTAGCAGTTGGATCAGTGGTTGTATCTTAGGTACCCCATAGGGAAAATTGTGTCTGTTTATGTGTTACCTGAAGCAGAATTTGATTCCTATTTTGTATTTTTCAGGTGTTACTTTTCATTAAAACCACTTCTGGTCAGCTCAACTACAGAGGTACCACTCCACAGAACTATAGAATCACATCAAAGAAACACACAGATGCACACATCCATACACAGAGGTGGTAATTTACTTCAGTAAAAGTACTTTTCTGAAGTACTCTGAGTTCACAAGTTTTGCCAAAATGATCATGTAAAGGGAGTTCGTATCTTACCAAAGCCATGATTGATATGTTCTTTACTCTTTCTATTTTTTTATATGTCACTGTTAAGATATTAACTCCCTTTACCTGATCATTTTGGTCTTAAGTAGGGACTTCCTAAAACTTGTGAACGCAGAGTACTTTTACTAAAGTAAATTACCAAGTCTGCATACAAAGAATCTAAGGATTTATTTTAGTCGGTCTGCATCAGTAGTCCCAGGTTAACCTGAAGCAAAAAATAAATAATTTCTAGAATAGCTTCAGCATTGCTTAGCATGTCGTAATGACAAACACCTTCCAATACTGAAATGAGTCTGTCCTAAGCTGTTTAATTTTGTCCCTGAACATAGCAGTTACCTTACATTTAGGAGTCTGTGGAATAGTGTCTGGTGAATTTCTAATGTACATTTTTATATTTTCAATCAAATTCAATGATTTTGTATTGCTAGGTGTCTATTTCTAGGTTACTGATATGAGTTGAGGACGGTTACTAGCTTAATGGCTAATAAAAGTTAGGGAGTTAAACCTGGGTTTGCTGGAAAGCTTCAGTGCCTTCCACAAATATTTCAGGGCACCTGTGTCATGGTGGTGTAATGTTTTGGGGAAACAGATCATCAACGTTCATTACAAACTGTTCCACAATATATCAAACATATATGACCGAATAAACATCTAATGTACACCTATCATTGATTAGTTATTCGCACAGAGAATTATATTGATTACAGATTTACAGGCAGCTATGTTAGAGGGTGTGGTTTGGCTAACAGGTTGATGAAGCACTCCTTCACCCCCTCAGACAGCTTTGATAGTGAGCGGGGCTTCCAGCTGAAAGAGGCCATTGAGGAGAAGCAGAAATCTGAACATCATGGCCTGACTGTTGGAACTCACCTGGGCAAGAGCATCCCACCCAACAGCCAGATCAAAGCTGGGGTGTGAAGGGACACTAACTGCTTTTTGTGCTTAATTTTATTGCACACCGTTCAAATTAACCTATGTTGTGTTTTACTTCACAAACTGAGGTTCTATGTACCACCAGAGTTCATTGTAGGACCCTGAAGTTGTCTATTACTGTTAGTCATACAGTAGATTAGTAGCTGTTGTCTGACAAGGTGAAATCTGTATCAACCATAAAATAAGAAGGCATAAGTAAAGCAGACTTACAAGTCTGCCAATTTATTTAAATAAACAAAAGTGTTCAGACCTTAAAAATGCAAATTTCTCTGGCATACTAACCTGGGGTGTACATTTATGGTTCTTTGTTTCTCATCTACCATTTTGGCAGCTTATTTGATAATTTGCGCATTATAACACCAGCCTGTGCATTGCCAGGGAATAACCACACAGTGTGATGACAGAAGTCAAAGGCTGTGTGGCTTCAACCACTGTGTGGCTTATTCCCTGACAATGCACAGGCTGGAGTGTTAATGCTTATTGTGTTCTGGAGAAGAGGGTAAACTGAACTGTTCCCAAATGAAGGCAAAACATCAGAATGTGATTTATTGTGGAGTTTTTATAACAAGGGTATTTCTTCTGGTCTGTTGGTGCATTTTTTTCTGTGAGTCACAAATGTACAAATTTAAGAAATTCCAAAGTAAATATTTAATACTATAATGGTACCATAAGTGATTTCATGTAATATACAATGCTTTGCCTGCCATTTAATTTCCTAGATCAACGGACAGTAGATTTTGGGCACTTCTGTATCAGTTTATTCTTAAATACCCCAAGATCCAGAATGCAACAAACTTTGCTCCTGCGCCCTGTAAGGTGCTTCTGTGATGTAGACTTTTGTGTAAAGCTTTTTGCCTACTTGCTAGCAGTTCACTGTAAATAGTAACATTTACAATGGGTCATTTTGTTTGAGATCTGTATGTCTTGCTTCAGTAGGTACAGGTTGAGCCATAATCGGTCACAAATGCATTTAGAAATTATCTTGCAAATATCACACAATAAGCACAAACCAACGATACTGTTAGTTTTGCTTCCAGGAATGTTCAATTTAGCATTAGCCTTATTACCATGTCAGGGACTGTAAATCAGTCAAATTCTTTAGTCATTTTTTATTTTACAATTGTGTTTCTCCAGTTTTATTCATAAACACCAGTCATAATGGGAAGCTAATCTGCTACTACCTGGTTGACTGACTACATCAAAGTGCCATGTATTGTAGCTTGCCAGTTATGGTCTACTGTAATGTGACTTTCACTCAGTATTTCCCACGAAGTCAACCCGGTTGGATATTAACAATTTAATAACACTTGTTCAAAGTTGAAATCCTCCAGCTCTTCTGATATTTCATAGATTACAGAAAAAATGTAATCCCTCAACTCATGTTGTTTTGCTACGTATGTACGCAGTATTGTCAAAATTGATACAGATGTTTTTTTCTCCAATTAACTTGATTCAGGGGCATGACGAAAATAAAATAAGTCAACTAAGTGCCGCCTCTGTAGTTTTCAAACATTCCAGCGACATCACTGGCATAGAATTCACAAACTTACCCTGGCCAATTTAGGAACTTCAAAATGCATTAAGAAGGTGTTATTAGTGAGTATATAATGGTGGAAACATGACCGGCACAATGATGTTGAGGTGTTTGGGGTCTGGAGTGTTCCTTTAAGGGTCAGGATATGAACAGGATATCTACAATAACATATGAACAGATATATGTATATAATATACTGTAATGTAACAGTATAATGTAAACAGCAGTATAACTTAAACATTTCTTAAGCTTTTACATTGCAGGATATGTCCAGTATATGACCAGTTATATACATATGTGTCTACAGTATATGAATAGTAAAATGTAAAACATTATTAAACTTTTAAGGTGCAGGAGAATATGAGCAGGGACTCTACAGTATGAACAGTATACTGCATCTACAGTATCTGTACAGTTATGTGCTGTGTGTGCATGGGAAGGGACAGAGTCAGTTTGGTTGTGGGGCATGTGCATGAGGCCTGTAGGAAAGAAACTGTTCATGTGGCGAGAGGTCTTGGTTGAAAGACCTCAACCTTCTGCCGGAGGGAAAGTTCTGAATAGACCATTTCCGGGCTAAGAGGAATAAGCCACACTCTTTGCTGCTCTCCTCCAAGATCTAAAGTCGGGTAGGTCTTGAAACGGAGGCAGATGTAGCCAATCCTCTTTTCAGCAGAGTGAATGATGCGCTGCAGCCTGCTCTTGTCCTTGGCTGTGGCTTCAGGGTACCAGACAGTGGTGGAGGAGGTCAGGATGGACTCGATCATGGCAGTGTTGAAGTGCACCCTTATAGTCTTTGGCAGATTGAACTTCTTCAGCTGCCGCAGGAAGTACATCCTCTGTTGTGCTTTTTTGTGAGGGAGCGGATGTTCAACTCCCACTTGAGGTCCCGGGCAATGCTGGCACCCAGGAAGTGGAAGGACTCCACAGAGTTGACTGGGGAGCCACACATGGCCATGGGGAGGGCAGCTGGGCTTCTTCTGAAGTCCACTACCATCTACATGGTCTTTAGGGCATTGAGCTCCAGGTTGTTCTGGCTGCACCAGTACACCAGATAGTCAATCTCTCACCTGTAGGCAGACTCATCTTCATCAGAAAGGAATCAAATGAGGGTGGTGTCAGCTGCAAACTTTAGGAGCTTGAACAAGTGGTGACTAGAGGTGCAGCTGTTGGTGTACAGATAGAAGAGTAGGGGTGATAGGATGCAGCCTTAAGGGGAACCAGTGCTGATGGTCAAGGGGTCAGAGAATTATTACTGCTTCAGGGTCGATGGTGAGACAAAATTCGGGCCCGCTGCCTTGCGGGCGTTCTGTCTGTTGAATATTCTGTTGACGTCTCTCTCCAAGACAAAGAGGGTTGTTGTAGTGGCAGGGGTGGGGATGTTGATATGGGTGACGTGTCATGTCCTCAACAATGGGGGGCTGGGAGACACAACGGCATGAAGAATGTTGTTAGGACTGTCCCCTTCAAATCGGCAGTAGAACTCATTCAGGTCATTGGCAAGTTGCAGGTCGTTGATGAAGTGGGGGGGTTTGGTTTATCGTTGTTAATCTTTTGTAAGCCTCTCCAAACAGAAGGGGGGCATTGGCTAAAATCTTTTGTTGTAAATTCTCTGTATACATGCCCTTGGTTTCCTTTATCCAAGGAAAGCTGTATTTGGCTATTTTGTATCTATGTCCCCACTCCTGAACGCTTCCTCTTTTGCCAAATGCAGATGGTTGAGCATAGCCATGAACCAGGGTTTGTTATTGTTGTAGCTCACCCTAGTCCGTGTCGGTACACAGCTTTCCTTACAGATACTGATGTAAGAAGTTACAGCATCTGTATACTCGCCCAGACTATTAGTGGCATACCTGAAAATGTCCCAATCAGTGCAGTCCAGACACGCATGCAGAGCCTCTCCTGCTCCTCATCTTTGACCACCGCACAACAGGCTTTGCTAGTTTGAGTTTTTGCCTGTATGTGGGTATCAGGTGGACAATGACGTGATCTGAGAGACCCAAAGCAGCGCGGGGTAAAGCATGATATGCATTGTTGATTGTAGTGTAACAGTATAGCAGAGTGTTTTCCTCTGGTTGGGATTTTTATTGATTGTTTGTATCTGCGGAGTTCGTAGTATAGGTTACCTTTGTTCGCCTAGAAAATAGACATGACATTACTTTGTCCTAAAAAACCCATTGTTCATAATGTTGTCATCCTACTGTTGAAATGGATAAATGAGGCTGTAAACTCTCTCAAACATTTAGGTTTTAGATGTTTCGATGGCATTATCCCGCTTACTGTTCATTACTTTACCATTTGAATAGACAATGAGACGAATGAAGCCGTAAGAGCAAGTAGACCAACTGTGTCATCAGTAGGATAATGAAGTTGGATGTCCCATCTGACAGACTGAAATAAACTAATTCCATCCCTAAAGGTAAAGATCCAGCTATATTAAGTCCTCTAGCAATCTTTATGGAATGACCCAATAGGTCAGTCTGTTCAGTATGACGTTGATGGGTGGACGTTTCTGTTCAGGGTTTTAAAAAATCACTTGTGACTTTAATTATTTAATTAATGGTCCACTTTAATTAATAAATTTATCATTTAATTCCAATTTCAAATCACTCCTATTGTTTAAAAAAAGATAAAGCTAGTTCACAACAGAACATTTAAAATGGGAGGTATTTCATTGTCTACATCCCTTGAAAATGCCATATAAATAAAAACGTGTCATACACTAAAGCACTGCTATCCATGGTTTTGTGTGAAATTTAGCAAACTTGTAAATAATCTGTTGTCTTACAGCAGTGGTCCACAATCCCTTCCATGGAGGGCCTGGTGTATGCTGGTTTTTGGTCTTTCCCTTCAATTAGAGCATAATTAGGACCTAGACTGCCAGGTGTGGGGAGAGCCTAACCAATTAGTGAGTTACTCCATCAGCCTTGTACAAGGTAAAAGCAAAAACCTGCATACACTAGGCCCTCCGTGGAAGGGTTTGAGGACCACTGTCTTACAGTATTGGGATTCACAAATTGCTAGTGAATTGCACTTGATTGGTGATTGACATGCAGCTGTGAGGAGGGTGTGTTTGGGCTAACAGAGCTTGATAAAAGCACCAGTTTCAGGCCAGAGTCAGCATGAATGTTTACCTCTAAGATCTTAACTCCTCGCTAACAGCAGACAGTGTCCAGACTTGACCATGGGTAAGTGGCTATCTATTGAATAGAGGTATGACTGCAGTGATGTGTTCCTGTGGTTTATACGGGCCAAAGTAGGTTTTGAGCTATTACATGCAAATACATTATAATGAAAAATCCACAGGGTATGGGAGTAGTTATAACAGTAATCCGCTTACAAATCAAATTTAATTACAATTGTGGATGGATACACAGAAAAAAATAACCAGCCATGTCTACTTACTAAAAGTCAACTTTTTGCATAACATTTTTAAGTAGTTCCAAAAAGTCAAATCTTTCTAAAGGATAAGTTTGACAAAGATTTGGCTTGCTGGAACTACCTAAAAATTCTATGCAAAATGTTGACTTGAGTAAGTAGAGACAGCAGTATTTTTTTCAATGTAACTGGTTACTGTAATTGATTGTGTATTTAAATTATATGGTATAGAGTAATCTATCGTTTTTGTCCTGAATACTTCAGTATTTCCTCCTCAGCATATCTTTGAGTAACTTCTCTACTGTGTTCCAGCTCAGAAGGTTCTGATCGTATACGCCCACCAGAGTGCTGGGTCATTTAACGCTGCAGCCAAAGATGCGGCTGTGGAGGTTCTGACTGCTCAGGGCTGTCGGGTGGAGGTGTCTGACCTCTACGCCATGAAGTTCAAACCTTCTGCTACTGCTGATGACATCACTGGACAGGTTAAGGATGCTGAACACTTCTGCTACGGAGAGGAGACCATGCTGGCGTGGAAGGACGGACGTCTCTCTGCTGACATCACTGAGGAACAACGCAAGCTCTCTGACGCTGATGTTGTCATATTCCAGGTGGGGAGTGTAATTAAACCTCAGTTCAGTGTCATCCCCTAATGCTTTACTAAATGTGTACTAACCTGGGTTATTTGTTTATCAGTTCCCCATGTACTGGTTCACTGTTCCTGCCATCATGAAGGGCTGGATTGATCGGGTGCTCACTAAGGGCTTTGCCTACACCTCAGAAGAGCGGTACAGCCAGGGTATCTTGAAGGTAAGGGATGCAGTCAGTCACTGAACCTGATGGTTAGCTGACACTTCCTTAATCCCTCTTACCTGCTTGTGTTCCTCCAGGAGAAGAAAGCCATGCTGTCTTTTACCACTGGATCCCTGGAGTCCATGTTCAGTGTTAACGGCATCAACGGAGACATCAATGTTACCCTGTGGCCACTGCAGGTGAGTGGTTCTAGTGAACTGCTAGGATTATTTAGGAAAGAAATTAAGGGATAAATTGTGCGCTTACTAAACCAGTTATTTGTGTCCCCTTGTAGAATGGCATCCTGCACTACTGTGGCTTCAAGGTTCTAGCTCCACAGATCTTCTGGGCTCCTCGGGTCTCCTCTGAGGTTCGCTGCAGTATGCTGGAGGCGTGGCGTACCAGGCTGCAGGGCCTTCTGGGAGAAATGCCGCTCTCCTTCACCCCCTCAGACAGCTTTGATAGTGAGCGGGGCTTCCAGCTCAAAAAGTCCATTGAGGAGAAGCAGAAGTCTGAACATCATGGCCTGACTGTTGGAACTCACCTGGGCATGTGCATCCCACCCAACAGCCAGATCAAAGCTGGGGTGTGATGTCTGGGCCACTGTTTGTCTTAATAAAATGAATTGAATTGAGCAGGTTGTGGTGTGTTAATTCATATTCCACAAATGAATTGTCCTCAACAGCTTTCCTTGTGTTGGATAAAATGCTCTGCTTGGTATCTCTACTGGATTATAATATCACTAAGTGCTTTCTTCCGTATTGCATATGAGGTCTTGCATGCTCATCGAGAATTTACTAACGTTATACATGGTGTTCACTTCTGATCTTTAAAAGTTTACATTTCCTGGTGAAGGTCAATGTTATGCCGAGTGCTGTTTCAGAAGGCTGATCGTTTAATCCCATCTTTCGAGCCAGTGACCATGAAGCCCAGTGGGTTGTGTGGACTTATGGACCATTGTCCCTTGCTTAACTGCCTGAGCTTCACCAGACTAAAACTAAATTCTGTCATATTTTGTGCATAAGTGTTCCAGTGGTTCTGATGTGTCAGGCCTGACTGATGCTTCCTTAGTCCCCTGGAATTTAAGCTACATAATAAATTTCAGCCACCGTGACCTTAAAGACTAGTCCTGTTGTGTGGAACCATTTGGTGTCCCTTCTATTGAATGCAACCCTTCCTCGCCTTGTTTCACCATACATCTGAAGTGCACTGAAATGTTAGAACGCTTCCAGTTTGCTTGGACGCTTCTGGAAACACTGGGATCAACGGTGCACAGTTTACCTGGTCAGTGGCATTCTGATGCTTGTTACAGATTTCATTTGAGTCTTCAAGACTTAGGAGTATTTTGATTTCCGTCATAGTTCTGACATTTAACATTTTGCAGTAGTAAGTCCGCAAATACAGGGTCTTAAGTAACCATGAGTGTCAGCAAAGTAGGGTAGAATGGTTTGGGTCAAATTTTTATTATTTTAAAACTCATCCTCCTGGCTGATACCCCCATCCTGCCCTGCTATTGTCATCGTTGCCCCTCTGACGGGGAGGAAGGACCTTCTCTACCCAGTCAATAGGAGGAAGTGGGCACTCCCCTCCCAGCCTGGAGCTTGGCTGTCCGGAAGAGCGGACATGGATCTCTCATTCACAAACACTCATTCACAAAAACTCTGGCACTGCATTTTATTAACCAGAGCACCAGGTGTGAAATAAACACAAGCCCACATTTTGAACAATCACACAGGTTGATTCTTAAGACACGAGTCCAACAAGTGAATTCAATAAATATGACGCTTTTAAGGTCAGATGTAGAATTGTATATTACCAGTTACTAGTAATACTTGTAAATACTATATAAAATAATTGAAAATGCCATTTTTACATCCATCAGGCTTGAGGTGATTTTGTCTGTTTATTAGATATGCAGCCACATAAGTGCGCCGTGATTGATCTGTTTTTCGTTGACCACGAGGTGTTTTGACAGGGCAGTAAATGAGTCGGACTGTTTAGGACAGACGTGACAGGGTTAACGACGGGTCGGCCATTTAATATGAGCAGCAGCAGCAGGGGGGACTGACATAAAGACGGTGATGCAGAGATGGAAAGATCAATGGAGAGAAAGACATTTCAGCGAAGGAGATGGAGAGAGTTTGGTTAAGGGGGGAGTGTAAACAGAGGGAGTGTGAGGGAGAGAAAATGAGTTATTCCAAGAAAACGGGTGAAAGTGAGAAATTGAGGTGAAGAGGTGAAGACTGAGGGAGATTTATAGCACCC
>JACXGM010000842.1:14000-53172 GCA_016801145.1 Umbra pygmaea
GTGTGTGTGTGTGTGTGTGTGTGTGTGTGTGTGTGTGTGTGTGTGCGTGTGCGTGTGCGTGTGCGTGTGCGTGTGCGTGTGCGTGTGCGTGTGCGTGTGCGTGTGCGTGTGCGTGTGCGTGTGCGTGTGCCTGTGCCTGTGCCTGTGCCTGTGCCTGTGCCTGTGCCTGTGCCTGTGCCTGTGCCTGTGCCTGTGCCTGTGCCTGTGCCTGTGTGCCTGGATACGTCTAGAATATGTTTGGAGGGAATGAGACAGGTTTCACTGCAGTCAGAGTGAAATTGACAGGCGGGAAATGTGTGTAATCAACCACTGATGTGTTTTGCCGTCCCCCAATAACACACACACACTCACACAGTCTCTACCCCCCCTAAGAACTCTGCTAACAGTCACACTGTGTTCATTGTTTGGTACCATGTCATAGTGGACCCGAGGAAGCCAGACTGACACCTGAAGCCGAACCGCCTTGTCTTGACCAGATCACTGAGCTGCAAACTTGACCTCCTCCATCAGCTTACATATTGGGGTCCCAACCGCAGAACCTTAAGGGTACCTCATTTTAAAGCCAAAATCCTCACTTCCTCCACTCTACTAGGTACATTCTGGACTGCTTTTTGGAAAAGATTAAGGTGTGTGAGTGGCGCCTCAATAAATACAAAATAACTGATAACTGTACCGGTATTAGTTTATGCACATCAGATCATTTGTAACATTATCTGTAAAAAAAGAAACCAAAGTAAATCTGTATGTGATTCCTTAACTCTCATAATGACATTGTTTTCAGCTAGCCTATGTACTACAACAGCAAGAACAAATTCCTAAAATTCTGGTTTTGGTTTTGGTGTGCCACCACAAGATTTTCAGTGGCCCCATCTGGCCACCCCATGAGAAATATTTGGTGGCGCCACTGAGTGTGGAGTTGAGGTTTTCTCCCACCTAATCCAGTTATGTGTAGAGGTTTGCTCCATAAACCAATTTGTAAAGTAATCAAATCAAATTTGATTAGTGGTGAAACACATTATTGATCAAATAATAAGCAGGACATTATTTTTCAACATGCCACAAAGGCAGATAGTAGATCTCAGAACTCTTCTGTGATTCAAACCCAAAGTGAATTTGTTTAAAGTCAAGCCTACGTAACAGTGGAGGCTGGTGAAACTTAATTGAGGAGGATGGGCTCATATTAATGTCTGGACTGGAATAAATGGAATGGAGTTAAACACATGAAACCCAGTGTGAGATTCCATGCCATTTCCTCCAGTTCAGACATTAATGAGCCAATCCTCCAAAATTAATGTTCACTGGCCTACTGGTACCCAATTATTGTTCACTAGCCATTAGCCAAATACTGAATTTACATCTCTTTAGTCACTTATTGTTTCCTAGTCCCTGGGGAGAAATGACCAAGGTGAGAGGCTAAAGAGTGAGCTGTAATAAAGTGAGAAAATTCCATAGACAATCAAATGTGTTATTTGTAGTTTTGTAGCACCTTGAAAATGGAACTACTTTCTCTTTCAGTGACCAGATTATAAAAGCTGTACAAATTGTATTTCTTGATATTTCAAAAATATGAAAAATATTTTTAGATTGGATACTGATTAACTAAAATATGCAGTGCTTGTTTTGCCATTTGAATATACATTTAAAAGAAGAGTTGTGCTTCCACAATCTTTGTCAACGGGACTTCATCAGTCTGTCTTTAATATCCATCTTGCAAATAATGCTGTGCTTTTGTGTGAAACAAAGTGCTGCACAATGTGCAGAAACATTATTCCATGTAAATCGCTTTTTCGTATTTTAAAAATATCATGAAATACAGCTTTTACAGCATTTCGTATCTTGTCACTGAAAAAGACCTTGTCACAGCTCAAAATTCTAAAAATAGCACTTTTAGTACTTTGAGGGATTCACCCTCAGCGTTTGCTCAGTGAATCAATTCTAAAGACCAGTTCATACCTGGTGATAACGTGTCCTGGTCTTGACAGGACTAGGTGACTAACATAGAAAATGTAATTTGATTATAAATTGACAAAATCAGCACAAGAACAGAATAAACAATGCATGTTAGTACCTGGTATGAACAGGGCCTAATAGGAACATGCCTGTAGATAAGTGTTACGCATGTGGATAGATCAACCTGGATACAGCTATAGCACATACAATCACCGGCCACTATATTAGGTATGCTCTGAAATATTGGGTAGCACATCCTTTTGGCTTCAGAATAGCCTGAATTCTTTCCTAAATACATTCAACAAAGTGCTCGAAACATTCCTTAGGACATGTTAATTCCATACTCGGTCCCTGCAGACTTTTCAGCCACATTCATTCGGCGAACCTCCAGTTTCACCTCATCGCAAAGGTGCTCTATTGGATAGAGATCTGGGTATTGTGTATGCCAGTGTTTTGCTGTAACTCTCTGTATATTAACACAGACCCTGTCGCTGATTGATTGACTGCAGCCTGATTCTCAGAAGTTGTGGGAGTGATTCTACTGTTGGTTAATTACGTGCTGCGTTCGTTAGCTACATCCCACCTCTAAAACCAATTATTTGGCATTTTAGTTGAACGTTAACAGTCATTACCCTGGAAATCCCGAGTTCTCGCGAGAGCACAATTTGAATTTGCTCAGCAAGTTACTCTGGCACTGAGTAATTCTGCTCATTAACTATGCCCTTGTGCCCTTGTAGCTGTGCTTGCGTTTCTGCCCCAAAGAAAGACAACATTTAATAGAGTCAGGCATCTGTGATTCTCATTATCTGTAGAGGCACATGACAACAAATAAACAGAGTCGGTGTCACTGAAGTCCTGTTTGTTTAGGTTTGAATCACAGGAAAATATCCCCCCAGGAGAAAACATCACAACAATCACACTTCCTCCCATGTTTCCTTCATTTTCAAAGTCTTTCATCCTTTGCTTTCTCCATTTCTCAATTTCTCCTCTAACCCCCTCTCTCCTCTCTCTCTCAGAACAGGAAGCCATTTTACTGAGTGAACAGTAGGATATCCCAATCCTCAGCTTCTGGGCTTCACAGCAGGTTTTAGGTCAAAGACGGACTCACTGTCAGACCAGACCCCATACAGATCCTTTAGCAACCTACTCCCACGGATTGACATCAGCCCCCAAAGCCCCGACGCCGTGCTGCCTACGTCTCCACATCAGCGAACACGGGCCTCCATTCCTGTCTCTGATGAATAGCGCGCCAGGCACTAAGAGGGTCTGACCTGAGACACTGACAGGCTGTTTCCTATTTAATGGTGGTGTATGAGAGGCTGAGTGTGGGGCTGGGTGCTTGGGGTGTCATGGCAATTTTGGAGTGACAGGGTTAAGACTGAAGTCAGCCATTAGCCTCTTCTATAAGCTCCTCCACACAGTAATGAGAAACAGATCTCTGCCTCGGCCCCCGACCACACTGTCTGCGTTGGAGCCTGAGGACTGATGAAACAGCATGCATATGGGGCCCAGAACGCTCTCCCTCTCACTCCCTCTTCACACTAAGAAATGAAGGTACGAGAATGTACCTAAGCTTATCGCTGGGGATGTATCTTAACGTGTTGCCATGCGAATTAGCTCTTTGGAATAATTTCAGAATAATAGCGCTCGTAATTCATTGCAATAATCATAGTTAATGCATTGCATAGATAGGTAGTGAGTCCATGTTCATGTGTTGCTAAGATTAGTCTATTGTTGGATGAAACAAATTTGTAGTGAATGTTTTACAAAAGCAATTGTGTTTTCACATGAAACACGGACAAAATATTCAATCAATATGCAATCACATGCTCTTATTGTTTTCCCTACACACCATACAATTGCATTTGGTTACAATTCAATAGCTTTGTAGTGACTTCACAATGATTATTGCCGTTAATTCAAATGAGCGCTATTGATTTGAAGAAAGAACTGTTCATGATGTTGCCAGCATTGTGTAGTGTTGCCGGGCGAACGCGCTGGCCCCACCGCCAGTGACACCCCTGCCGAGGCACGAATATTGTACCTTTCAGTATGAGTTCATATTTTACCATTGATATCTGTGCCTTTAATGGAACATGTTTGTACCCTGAGAGACAAAACTTCACAGATTTAGTGTGCTAAGGATCGCTTTTGTACCTTTGAGTTCACTTATGTGACCAGTGTACCTGCAAGTACACTTTTGTTCCTCAGGGTACATAAGTGTCCCAATTTGTTGAGAACAAAATTACACAACAAGGTATCCTCGTGTAATGGCCCGTCTCCTGGTATGTCCTCCATGCTCTTGAGACTGTACTGGGAGACACAACAAACTTTTTTGTGACGGCACTTACAGTGTTTTACTGTCATGATTGGATGTACGTTTACTCTTTTTTTGAGCAGTGTATGTACAAGATTATAAATATTTTTTAGAATAATAATAATAACTTAGAATAATTTCTTATTTACATCAACAACCTGGGAGCAATTAGGGTAAAGTGTCTTCCCCAAGGACAAAACCACATTTGGCTCAATCAGGAATCAAACTGGCAACCTTCTGACTATGAGTCTGACTCCCTAACCCCTGAGCCATCTGCTCCCATATTTTGATTGACAATGTGGAATAAGGTAAAACCTGTATGTGTTATGAGCCCCTGGTTGTTCTGTCCTCATGGCAATGGGTCACAAATCTTGCCTCTGTAATTGTACATTGCAGAATTTTGTCCTACAAATAAGGTATTTTCTCAATGTTTAAATATGTGTTGAATACTTTATGTTTCTGTATGATCTGAGGAAAATATTTGCCTCTAATGTGGTAATATGATTGGCAGGAGGTTTGCAGCTCTGTTTCCACCTCATTTTGTGAGCAGTGTGCACATAGCCTGTCATCCCTCGGTAGGCTGGTCTGAGTCTGTATATAATTATGTTTTTTCTGCATTTTGGGCCTGATACAGTGGTCAGTTATTCTGCCAATGTGTACTCTCGGTTTAGGGGAAGGTAGCATTCTAATTTGCAACACTCTTTTTGTGCACTAAAACTACTCTTTAACTCTAGGAAAACCAAATGAATGGTTTTTAACTGCACACTACCCTTACCTACCAGCTTAACTAGCATCACCACCAAGGTTCTAAACTAGAATATGTAGACACCTACAAATACCTAAGTGTCTGGTTAGACTGTTCACTTTCATTCCAGCTCCACATTAACCATCTCCATTACAAAATAAAAATCTAGTATTGGCTTCCTTTTCCGCAACAAGGCCTCCTTCGACCACGCTGCCAAACATGACCTAATAAAATGTATCATCCTATCGATCCTATACTTTGGTGATTATAGAACTGCCTCTAACTCCCTCCTAAGAAAATGATACTTTGTCTATCACAGTGCCATCCGGTTTGTCACCAATGCCCCATTTAACACCCATCACTGCGACCTACAATATATGCACTAGTGTGCTAACTCTCTACATACTCGATACTGGACCCACTGGTATCAACTTGTTTATAAGTCACTGCTACACAAACCCCTCTGTACCTAAACTCTTTTCTCACCGTTGCCTCTCCCACCCTGAACCTGTGCTCAAGCAGGAACATCTCCTTAGTCACGCCAAAAGTCCATACCTCCTTGGTTCACAACTCATTCCAGTTCACAGCTCCTAACGACTGGATTGAGCTGCAAAAATGTCTGAAACTTGAGAACACTGTCTCCCTTGCCACCTTTAAATCACAACTGTTTGAGCATCTACCTGATAACTGTACATGCTTACCCCCCTTACCCCCATGTACCCCATGGTTCATTCGTACAACACTCATCTGCACTGTATGTCATTTATAGTATTTTGTCTGCACAACTTTCATTTGCACAGTTTTGCTCAAGTGTTAAATATTCCATGTTCTTGCCTGTGAGGTCCTCGGTTCGTAATACTTCCAGTCACCGCACTGCGCCTCCACCTCAAACTCTCCACCAACCCGACTCACGCGAATGCATCCCACTGATGCGCTCGCAATCACCGGAATACTGAACACCTGTGTGGAGACCTATATATACCAGACCGTTTTACTCATTCATTGTGAGGTATTGATTGTTTACGCGTCTTTCCTAAGCCTGTTGAATATCCTTATACCTGAGCCTGTGTATGACCCTATTTCGTATATCCTATTTTTTAGATTTGGAGTTTCCCTTGAACTGTCGCCTGAGCCTTTTGGTAACGTTCTGCCTGCCTGTTTTTTGACCATGTATTTCACCTCCTGTTTTGTACTTTTGCCCTGAGCTTCCAGTTACCAACTATCCTGCCTGTTTGACCATTCTAATAAGCCTGTCAGTCTGTCTTAGAACCTGTGTTCTGAGTTGGTTCGTTACACTGCCATGCCACTTTGCATACCAATTTATCCACCTCTCTTATTTGTACATACTTTGCAATAACTGTAAATTCTATCGTATACTATGAGTATGTGCACACTGTATTTAAAAAAAAGGAAATTGTGCATTTTATGTGAAACGTTATGTCACCTTGCACCTTTGTGCTTTTATCTTGGGTAGGTCACTGTTTAAAATGAGAATCTATTCTCAACATGCCCACCTGGTTAAATAAAGTTGAAATTAAATAAAAATAAATAAAATAGAACAGTAACCTGTTTGTCTCTTTCCAAAACCTGCCAGCTCATATCCCCTGTCTGACTCAAGGCTGGACAATAATGTTACTGAGAGTGTACCATATGTGAAGCTCTTTTTGATCCCAGAGGGAAGGATTGAAGGAACTGAGAGAATAGAAAGGACGGAGGTATCAGAGCCCATACTTCACTAAAAGCTCCAGGCGTACCATGCTCAACTCCAGATGGCAGTTAGGTCACCACATCCTGGCCATAATCCCTGCATAATGCCGCATTCATTTTTGTGGACAATCGGTGTTTCAGAAGGTGACTGGGCAAAGTACCTGAGGTAACTTTATGTCATCATATGTTACCCAGGCAACTGAAATCCTTTATAATCCAAAATCAGGGTAGGGACTTTTTTTTCTGAATACTATGTTGTGATACAGATCATGGGGGCTGTCTATATGATCTATTTCTATATCCATGATCTATTTCTATACCTAGTTAAATAAACACACATTTTCATGTTATTTATTCTATGAAGCGGTTTACGTCATATAGCTTTATATATCTTTTTTATTACCCTGCAATGTTTGACCGTCTGCAATCTGCTGTGGCTTTACTGTTAGTTTTTATTTTGGTAAGGAATGTAACCGATTCAGATGGGATGGTCTGTTAAAATGGCAAGGTAGCTGTGAGTGAATCTTCTAGTGTTTCCTTCATCCATCTCAAATGGTGTTTGAAAAGACTACATTCCAGCCACGTCCTGAGGTGGTTCATTCCTCATTCACTGTTTGACAGGTCAGAAGAGCCAAAAGTCAGCAACCTTATCCGTGAACTCTCTGTCTGCAGAACGGCAAACTGACATTCTTTCAGGGCGGACATCAGGAACGTTGGGATAATGTTACAGGATTAATGCCGTAAGGGTTTAAAGGACGCTGTCAGATACAGTATCTGATCCTCTGTGGAGAGAGCGTCTGTCTGTCACCACTCAATCACGGATCCATAGTGAACAGGTACTCAGCCATCATAGGACACCTGGCCAGTTATTACACAATGCACCATGGCCTATTATTTACATGGAACTAAAACACACAATATTATATGGTGTTACATGACATGCAGGTATGTGCCACTGTGTGTGTGTGTACTGTACTGTACGTGTGCGTACCTGCCTGCGTGTTTATGTATGCAGAGGCATGAGAAAAGGCTGAGTCAATTGAACTGGATCAAATGTAAGATGTGTTGACGGACTGATGGCGCGAGACAACCTGTTAGAGATAAAGACGCTGTTGCGCTAGTTGAAGCAATTAAGTTAAAAGTACCAGTATTTCACACCTGCATGTCTCTTGAACAAAGGTTATTGATAAACTCTTGCTTTTCCTGCATGCGTTTACAGTCATTCACTTTATGCAGTTTATCCAGATTTATATTAAGGGACACGCAGGAATGTCTTTATTATGTGACAGGAAATCTCTCTGACATAAACACACCTGCATGATCCTGACTGAAAGACACAACATAAAATACGATGACTCCTTCTGTACATGGAATACAATATAACAACACCAGCACGTGTCACCTTTTACTATGAAGAAAAAAAACCTTTACTCTGATAACAGCTTCCTCATCTAACACACAAAAACATGTCATCAATCTTCACATCTCCAGGGGCTAGCTAGGCGTTGGGAGAAGGAGCGAAGCTCCAGGGGCAGAGAAGATGTGGAGAGGGAGGGTAAGGAAGAGCTTGGGGGTGTGGAAGTGGGGTTTCACTATGGTGTCAGGGACATGATACTATGGGGTTAGGCACAGGGGACTATGGGGTTAAGGACAGGGGGCTATGGGGTTAAGGACAGGGGGCTATGGGGTTAAGGACAGGGGACTATGGGGTTAAGGACAGGGGACTATGGGGTTAAGGACACGGGGCTATGGGGTTCAAACACAGGGGACTATTGGGTTAAACACAGGGGACTATGGGGTTAAGGACAGGGGGCTATGGGCTTAAACATAGGGGACTATGGGGTTAAGGACAGGGGACTATGGGGTTAAGGACACGGGGCTATGGGGTTCAAACACAGGGGACTATTGGGTTAAACACAGGGGACTATGGGGTTAAGGACAGGGGGGTATGGGGTTAAGGACAGGGGACTATGGGGTTAAGGACAGGGGGCTATGGGGTTAAGGACAGGGGTCTGTTGACTAACCTACATCTTTTCCAATATGTCCCCTTAAGACCACAATAACCCCGACCATGACAGCAGAACTGTTCACAAACCACCTGGTCTATGGTTGAACATAAATTCAACAGCACAGACCCAAAAACATATCCTGATCCAACAGTGTGTACTGCAGCCTGAACTGAGAATGTTTTATGCCGGTTAACAAATAATGTTTGCAGCCCTCAGGCCAACAGAAATAGGTACCGTTGTGTAGCCTACAACAGTTCACTCCCTTACTGTCTGTCTCCTTCTGACTCTCACCTTTTCTCATTCAACCACACACACATCCACGTGCATTCCCACACACTCTAAGCCAGCACTGTTTGACATTATATACAGAATGAACTGCTCTGAGTTTCCAGGAATTCTAATAAAATACTTATAACAGCAGGCTAATCTACACCCCACACAAGAACATTCACATTCTGTACCAGATTAAAGGCTGGATAAAGAAACTTCACTGGAACAGTGCAACTACTGATTACAGGCAACCAATAAATATAGCCTTTGTCGTTCAAAGAAATCAACACAACCTAGTTTCCTGATTGCTCTTTGTGTATGGATACAATATCAGAGGACGTTTTAGTCCATTAGCTTGAATAGGTATCAATACACCTGTATGTAAACATAGTCCAGTGGGATTTGTCTTTACACCCTGCAGCTGTACACACAATATGCACACACTCAAATGTACGCGCTTTCATACACACACACATGCGCACACGCAAGCTCACAGACAGAGACATTTAGACACACACGCACACACATTCAGCTAGAGTCTCAGACGATGCACTCTGTCCAGACTCTCTATCTCCGTGTATTAAAAGATACAGTAGAACAGACTACAACACAAAACAACGGAACAATGGAGAATGTGGGAAAGCAGAACATATGAGACCAGAATAGAACATATAAGAACAGACCAGAACACAGCAATGCAGAACAAACTAGAACAGAGGTTGGCAGCAGTTTTAAGGACCATGGGTGCTTATCTTAAAACACCGTTGAAAATCTCATATGTTTCTGATGTCGAGTACAATGGATATGCGTGCATACTGGGGACACCCTTTCAACCCTCCTAACAACAATACGACTGCATTGACCTCACTGGTACTTTATGAGCTCATAGTATTTACTGATTTGAGCTCTGTGGCCAAGGAAAGTAGATACTGTATGTCAGAGGTGAGATCATTGAACACAAGGGCGTATTACCATTACAAACATTGTTGTCACAGCTTACATTTATTATTTATTCTTTTTCCTGCACAGCAATCCCGATTAGGGTTTATTTTGAATGGAGTTGTGTATCGTGTTATTTGAATTCTCTGTTTAACTGCATTTAAACTATAAATACTTAAATTTATATTTGGAATTATGTTGGGTTGTGGTCAATTGAAATTATATTAAAATGTATTCTTTGTATTTAATTACATTGAAAAAAATCCTAATTGACCACAACTCAGCTCCATCCTGTACGACTTTGACTATGTGGCCACTCACAGCTCTAACTACATCCTGACGGTTGCAGACGACACAATGTTTGTAATTATAAAACAACTACAGCAGTGTTTTTCAAACTTTTTTCAATATTGTACCCCCTTTGAATTACCTTTTTAAGCCATGTACCTCCTGACCAGCGCCAAATACCCCCTGACCAGCGCCAAGTACCTCCTGACCAGCACCAAGTACCTCCTGACCAGCGCCAAGTACACCCTGACCAGCGCCAAGTACCTCCTGACCAGCGCCAAGTACCCCCAGACCAGTGCCAAGTACCTTCTGACCAGCGCCATGTATCCCTGACCAGTGCAAAACATTTCTGGTAGAAAAATGAGGTACCAGTGCCAGCAATGAGGTACCAGCGCCAGCAGTGATAGATTCACTAAACAACAACCTTTTATAAACAAAAACATTTAAATGCTACATTTCAAATGGTTAGGAATCCATCACTTAATTCATTAATTATTCTAGTATAATTATTTTAGGAATTATGCATGACATATTTTTTAATTACCATTTTTGCAAACATTGAATGTACCCCCTGCTGTAGAAACACTGAACTACAGAGAGGAGGTTATTATGCTGACCACATGGTTGTGGGTAAATAATCCCTCCTATAACGTAAAAAAACTAAGAACAAAATGTTGACTACAGGATGAACAAGTCTGAGCAAGCCTCAATTCTAATAAATGGAGATACCATAGAGAGGGTAACAGACTATAGGTTCCTTGGGGTCAACAATGCTGAGAGGCTGGACTGTTCACTGGTCAATGCAAGAAGGCAAGAAAGATCTTTACTGATGCTCGCCTTCTGAGTAATGGCCTGTTCCATCCACTCAGGTCCACTTGATTTCAACATTACATGATCATTCTATCAAAACTAGACTGTGCAACAGGGCAGGCATGGTGGCCTAGTGGATAGCACTGTGGCCTCACAGCAAGAAGGTTCTGGGTTCGAACCCCGGTTGTCCCGGGCCTTTCTGTGTGGAGTTTGCATGTTCTCCCCGTGTCTGCGTGGGTTTCCTGCGGGTGCTCCGGTTTCCCCCATCATCATCAAAAAAAACATGCAGGTTAGGTTCTCCAGTCAGTGCCCCTGACAAAGGCACTGGCTCAGATCTGAAAATGGCTGCCCACTGCGCAGCCTGCGCCGTAAATGGCTGCCCACTGCTCCCTTGAGGGATGGGTTAAATGCAGAGAATGAATTTTGCTACATGTATGTGTATGTGACAAATAAAGTACCTTTAAACCTTAAACCTAGTTTCTGTCTCCAGTCCATCATCCTGTTAAATGGATTACTTTAATCAACACAAATGTAGAGTCACTGTGGACAAAGACACTTTGACCACCACACAGAATCATGATATTGTGTAAATGTTTACCGTTTCTATTGATATTGTGGACTGTTGTATGATTGTGGCCAATTCAAGCGCAAAGCTTATATGGACTCTTGTACACAGCAAAATCGCTGGTGTTAAATCAATACCCTGAGTGTTAAATAGTTAAAATTGGAACTATATGGACACTGAGAGTGTTCATTTAACACTCATAATGTTGATTTTACACCAGTGATTTTGCTGTGTACCAAATCACTATAAACAATTTCATTGAACTTGGATCATCTTAATGTATAATTCTGTTGTGTAACTGCTTACATGTACATATCTGTACATATGACGCTAGTTCTGTTCTAGTGGTCCACCATGGACTGGAACTGTTGTACATTATCAATATAAAAAATTCAGTTGCACCTCAATCATCAGACAATCTTATTTTGTTGATACTATTGACAATTACAGACTGCAGATAATATGCTTGATCTCATGTCCCCTTTCTTACATCTTATTGTTTACAAATAGATATACAAAAAAATCTTTAACCTTTTGGAGCTGTATTCCAAAAAACATTCACTGTATATGCACATACAATACTGTGCAAAAGTTTTAGGCATGTGTGAAAAAATGCGGTAAAGTAATAATGCTCTTCGAAAATAGACATTAGTTATGTTAAAGGTACAATATGTAATATAAATCAAAACAATAACAAAATACACACTTTGCATTAAAAGCAAACATCACTATACATATATTATATATATTTCTTAGTTGTGTACTTACATTATCCTAAATGTTTCCACTAACTTTCAAATCCAGAGAAATTTGTAATATAATTCGAAGACACGGGACGTTTCATTTTGTCTTCCGTCAATGGCGTCATATAACCTGTGACTGGTCTAGTTGTTATAAGATCCAGGGAGCCGCCAAACATAACGTGAATAAAATTGTAATTTTTTAACAATATATTACTTTGTCAGTGAACATTTTTTTCTGCCGGAGATGCTAGATTGGAAGGTTGTCATTGACGACGATAACAAAACCCATGATCCCACGCAACTTCCCGACGTTATCCAAGTACATCTTTTGCTATTGGTTTGATTGAGAGCCCCCTGGCGGCCAAAAATTACATATTGCACGTTTAATCGTTTATATTTGTCAATTAACAGAATGCAAAGTGAGTGAATAGAAGAAAAATCGAAATCAAACTGATATTTGGTGTGACCAAATTTGATTTGGCCTTCAAATCACCATAAATTCATTTAGGAACACTTGCAAAAAGTCTGAGATTTTGTAGGCAATTTGTCAGGTGTATGATGAAACAATTATATTAAACAGGTGCTATTGATCATCAATCCAATATGTAGGTAAAACACAATTTGTTGTTTACTTATAACTGAAACAGAAACAGCTGTGTCAGAGGATTAAAACTGGGTGAGGAACAGCCAAACTCAGCTAACAAGGTGAGGTTGCTGAAGACAATTTACTGTCAAAAGTCATACAGTGCCTTGCGAAAGTATTCGGCCCCCTTGAACTTTTCGATCTTTTGCCACATTTCAGGCTTCAAACATAAAGATATGAAACTGTAATTTTTTGTGAAGAATCAACAACAAGTGGGACACAATCATGAAGTGGAACGAAATTTATTGGATATTTCAAACTTTTTTAACAAATAATTGCTTGCAAAGTGCTCCTTGGGATGTTTAAAGCTTGGGAAATCTTTCTGTATCCAAATCCCGCTTTAAACTTCTCCACAACAGTATCTTGGACCTGCCTGGTTTGTTCCTTGTTCTTCATGATGCTCTCTGTGCTTTCAATGGACTTCTGAGACTATCAGAGCAGATGCATTTATACGGAGACTTGATTACACACAGGTGGATTCTATTTATCATCATTAGTAATTTAGGTCAACATTGGATCATTCAGAGATCCTCACTGAACCTCTGGAGAGAGTTTGCTGCACTGAAAGTAAAGTGGCTGAATTATTTTGCCCGCCCAATTTGTCAGTTTTTTATTTGTTAAAAAAGTTTGAAATATCCAATAAATTTCATTCCACTTAGTGATTGTGTCCCACTTGTTGTTGCTTTCTTCACAAAAAATTACAGTTATTATGTTTGAAGCCTGAAATGTGGCAAAAGATCAAAATGTTCAAGGGGGGTGAATACTTTTGCAAGGCACTGTACACCATGACAAGACTGAACACTGCAACAAGACAGAAGGTAGGTATACTGCATCAGGACGTTCTCTCCCAGACAGACATTTTAAGGCAGACAAGGTTTTCCAGCTGTGCTCTTTTGAAGAAGCACAAAGGAACGGACAACATTGAGGACCATAGTGGTCGTAATAAAGAAAATTACTTCAGCAGATGAAAGACACATCATGCTCACTACACTTTGCAATCGGAAGATGTCCAGAAGTGCCGTCAGCTTATAATTGACAGAAAACAGTGGGTCCCTGGTACACTTATCTACTGTCAGATGTGGCCTTTGTGGAAGACTTGTGTCCAAAAAGCCATACCTCCGACGAGGAAACAAGGCGAAGCGACTCAACAATGCATGAAAACAGATGAACTGGGGGGCAGAAAAATGGCAGCAGATGATCTGGACTGATGATTCAAAATGTGAAATATTTGTCTCTAGCAGAAGACAGTTTGTTTGCCGAAGGGCTGGAGAGCGTACAAGAATTAGTGTTTGCAGGCAACAGTGAAGGATGGTGGAGGTTCCTTACAAGTCTGGTACTGCATTTCTGCAAATGGAGTTGAGGATTTGGTTAGAATTAATGTTCCCCTAAATGCTAAGAAGTAAAAACAGATAACTATCCATTATTCATTAACATCAGGGAGGCATCTGATTGTCCCCAATTTTATTCTGCATCATGACAACAACCCCAAACATACAGCGAAGGTCATTAAGAACTATCTATAGTGTAAAGAAGATCAAGGAGTCCTGGAAGTACATGGAGTGTCTGGGAACACATGAAGAGCGAGAAGCAACTGAGGCTGTCTAAATTCACAGAAGAACTGTGGTAATTTCTCCAAATGTTTGGGCCAACCTACAGTGCATCCGGAAAGTATTCACAGTGCTTCACTTTTTCCACATTTTGTTATGTAACACGCTTATTCTGAAATGGATTAAATTCATTATTTCCCTCAAAATTCTTCAAACAATAGCTCATAATGGTCATGTGAAAGAAGTGTGTTTGAAATCTTTGCAAATTTATAAAAAATAAAAAACAAAAAGCACATGTACATAAGTTAATCAATTTATTAACCTTCCCAAACATTTAAAAATTTGAATCAATTTTAATGGTAAGTTGAATAATTGATTAAGAAATAATTATTATTTACAGAAACAATCTTGGAGCAATTAGGGTTAACTGTCTTGCTCAAAAACAGAATGATAAAGGCTTCACCTTGGTAGTGTGTGTGTATGTGTATGTGGGGGGGGGTTGAACCATTCTTCTGGGGGCTTCTTCAAAAATGAGTCATGGGCCCTAAACAATTAGGCCACCTTGCTGCCATTTTCTGTAACACTATGCACGTTTTCAACGCGTGTTTATTGGAATAACAGGGGAAAATATAACCTGAAAATAACATACCTCCACTCGTTGTAGACCCCATAGTAGAAAAAAAAATTTTTGGTCCTGAGTGAGACGAACGATGACAAGCTTTCCATCATATTCCCACTTGACAGGTGCTTGCACATGACGCAAAGCTCACTGGACACATTTATTTATCCTCCCTGCTTTTTGATAGTTTTGAAGTAATGTGAATATTTCCAGCTGTTAAAATGTAGGCTATGAATTCTTCCATTTTGCTAACCTCCAATCTGCATAACTCTGCGCATTACAATTTTAAGTGCATCTCTCCTCTTTTTGATTGTCGTGGAGGCGCACTAATGAAATACGCAGGGCTGCTGACAGGAATCTGTGGGCCCGGGACAAACTCCACATTTTGGGCCCCCCGCTAAAAGAAATGACTGTGCAAAAACAAAATTTGGGGCCCCCCTCAGGACCGGGCCCGGGACAACATACCCAGTTGTCCCCCCCCTGTCAGCTGCCCTGGAACTACGCATTAAAAAACAAAACGACAATGGATAATAAATTATTAAATTAAGTTATAAAACAGAAAAGGTAATATAACGTAAAATATAACGTAAATGTAACTAATTTTCTCGTTATAAATGTAACTAGTAACTAATTACTTGAATTTTGAAAATAACGCGTTAGGTTACTTTTTTCTAAAAATATACCCAACACTGATGTTATACCCAACACTGATGGTCACCCCAATTTATGTCAATAATGGCATTATATAGTAAGTGGACTGATGGCAGGTGGTAGTGTACCAACAGAAAAAAAGATACAGTGTGTCCAATAATGGCAGTGAATATTATATAATCATATTTATTAATGTTTGAAAAATACATATAGCACATTTTGATAATTTACCACCAAACACTGCAGTTTGGGAACCATGAACCATTTTTTTTATATTGTTATCCTATTCAGCACTTTGGTCAACTACAGTTGTTTTAAAACAATTTACATGGCTATTTATTATATCTAATGCTGTTATACAGAACTCCTTAAATTATTGATACATTATTCAATAGACAATCCACTACTCCCAAATGTAAAATTATCTAAAAGTAATCCGAAATTTAAAATCTGTAATCCGATTAAATTATTATAATTTAAAGTTTTTGCCAGTAACATAACTGATTACAATTACAATTGTTTTTGTAACTCAAATGAGTTGTAATCATTTACTCCCCAACCCTGATTCTATGGTATAACAGTAGCATAAACTGCTGTGCAACATCTAATTAGAATAATTACCAATTTTTAGATAACATTCACAGTTTTATAATTTCAAAGGGTACCTAAAAATAATTACACTGCCACCACCCCTTTTGTCTTTCAATGTTTATTATTTTTATGATAACAACTGATTAATTGATTAGAATGTGTTACTATTCAGTTGTGTTAGTTTCAGCAAGCTTTCTGAAAATATACTGTATTACTCTCCATAAGTGGTCACCAGAGGCGTTTTTATATGTAAAACATTGGTGGGGCACCAACCATTTCAAAAGACAGGCTACATACCAGTTAAACTACAATACCCTCTCTTGCTACTGATATTGTTTTTTTTACACATCACCAAACAAAATGTCTCCACAACACACTTTGAACTACATACTGGATTGCTTTTACCAGGTGTTGTACATATAATGTACACAGAAGTGGAGAGAGAAAGAGAGAGAAAGTGTGTGTGTGAAAGAGAGTGTGTGTAGGGGAGAGAGAGTGTGTAGGTGAGAGGAATGCAATTACCAATTACATAAATAATGTACAGTAACTTTAGTAAATGCACTTTTAGAGATACAGATCCATTCTATGACAACAAAATATGACAACAACCTTAATAGATAAGCATGGACACAATGACACTCATCACTGTCTATATCAATCGATCTAGCACAACAATATGGCCCATACAAGAACCAGCACCACATGCTAAAACACCACTTCAAGGTGTAAAGGTTACTCTCTGACCTCGACCAAGCACAATCTCCACCAAATGGCAGACATGCTAACTGTTTGAAAACAACTCCACGTTAATCTGGCAGTTAAGAAATCAATCCAGTAACTGGTGGCACCAAGACACTTTAATTCCAGTTTCTCCTCCTAATTAAGAGTTTTAATCCACGTTGTTCATTTTCTTCAGTTATCTGTTGATAGTGAAGCTAACAAGCTGAGACAATCTCCCCTCTTCACTCTTCTTCCTCACTAATGTTGGCACCAGATAGACAGACAGCCAATCAGCTCTGAAATATGAAACTACGCTGTCGTGGGGCTACGGGCTGTCAGCCCTACTTGGCCTCAAACCTTTGCATAACCTTTCTAAACGTATGTAGTGGCAATAAGGCGACAGCTACGTCTAATATAACTACTTTTAACATAAGGTTTTAGCTAAGTTTGAAAACAACACTGATTGGTAGATTATTATCAGGTCTAAACGTTTACATTTTAGTCATTTAGCGGACGCTCTTATTCAGAACAACTTACAGTAATTACATACATTTCAGAGAAGCAAGGTGAAACAACCACAACTCAGTAGTAAGAGCATTCATATATGTGAACAGTCAGCAAAACGCTCAAGAGTACACACAGTCCCTGTTTTGAGATTTCTTCCCGTCTTCCTTTCGGTATTATCCCCTGTGTACCTGACAGATTCGATGGTCTGTCATCGTTTGTGATTGTGAGTACTTGAACTAGCCATGGTTTATACCATAATAGCAATGTTGCCTGCTGAGTAGCTAACAGTTAACCCAGCATTCCAATACCACTGGTCAGGTACAGAGAAGAGCATAACTCCTGAGGAAGAGTGTGAGCTTAATTTAATTCTTGCCCGTTGACATGTTGCCCATCCCCAACTACAGTGAGGAGCTGTAGAGGAGAGCGCTCCACCTACGAGAAACAGGGGTGTGCTTAATTTCTTTCCATCGACAATCCATACAGCAGGCATAATTCAGCCGGCGTAATTTCTTTTTTTTGTGCTGCACACAATTTTGTGCTGCACGCAATTTTGTTTGTGCTGCACGCAATTTTGTTCGTGCTGCACGCAATTCTGTTTGTGCTGCATGCAATTTTGTTTGTGCTGCATGCAATTTTGTTTGTGCTGCACGCAATTTTGTGCTGCATGCAATTTCAATTTTGTGCTGCACGCAATTTTGCATACCTATGAGTCTTGGATGCTCCCTTGTCCACGTGCCAGGAGTTGGGCCTGGTTTCTGTTACAAACCTTTGTCTGGTTGGTTAACAGTGGTTGATTGATAATGTAGCCTGAATGGAAGATATATTTTCTTTGGACTTCCTTTATTCATACACATACAATTTGCTGTGATTGCAGAAGTCTTACACAGCCTGTTTGTATATTCATGACAGAACCTGGGCATGTCTTTTTGGATTACAGTGCCATTCTCACTTTAATTCTTCTAATATATGATGGCTTAATTTCGAACACAACTCCCTTTCCACTCAATGCCTCAAACTGGGCTTTTCCAATGGACCGGACCCTAAGTGCTCTCTGATTGGATATTTAGACACAGCAAGCAGCTGTAATGTATGGTGGGGCAGATAAGCAGGTGAGCACTCAGTCAACACACATTATGCTCCCACAATGCTTTGTGCCAGTTCCAAGAGGATGTGATGGTGTTCAAAATTATACTGACGATAGGGAATAACAATACACATGATAAAACAAAAACAACAACACTGCACCTGACTCAATGTTTTTTTTAATCATGTATTTATAAATAGTATGTGTATTTATGTCTAAATATGTATATTTATGTTAAATAGGTATAGTTTTTCTAAATTAATAAAAAATATATAACAGAAAATAATATGTGTGCATTTTACTGCAGCACACATAAACTGACAATGTGTTGTGGGTGTCAGCCAGACAGACTTCAGAGTAGGTTTTTAAAGAATGTGAGACAACTGCCACCCATAAGGTACGCGTTTTAATCATACTGGGTGTTTTGGTCTGACATGACTGGATGAAGGTTGGGTTGAGCCCGTGTTTTGGTGTATATTGGGGAGTGGAGGGGTGTGGTTACGCCGTGGACGGTGTATGCTGTTGACCTCAAGTTTCAGAATATGTCACGAACGTCAAAAGGAACTGAGAGATGAACATCATTGTGTGGAGAACGAAACTTATTTGCATACTAATAACTACTTTTCATAAACCACTGTAATACAACATGCAAGATCTGGTACAACCCACATGCTTGAATTGGCAAAGCATTCTATGACTCAAACCAGAATTGGAATTGAAACTATAGTAAATTTGATATTAATTAACATAATTTGCGTAGATAAAGTAGCTACTCCTATGATAGACAGTTCTTATGTAATAATGTACTAACCATTGTTTTCCATCCCATTTCCTTTTGGCAGTCACTAAACACAATATCCACCTGTGTGCACAGCTTAAAAGCGTTTCAATTTTTTGGGCAATTTTAAAAGTGGAAATCCGCCACCTTTCCGCCTGGCAGAAACTTCAATGAATTCGTTTAGGGACCTGCCTTGAAAGGCGTATCACTACGCAGTATATTAGCAAGTGCAGTGGGAGGTACGAGGCCAGGGCAATATCGATGTGAGGACAGAGACGGGACACTCGCACACTCAATGCAATCCAGATAGAGTACAGATTACAAGGACCAACCATCTCCATCTCGAAATTTAACACACGTGGACATCAATTCGCTCTAAGAGAAGCGGGCCAATTTCCTCCAAGAGGCCAAGAGTAGACATTTTTCTCAATAACAAGTGAGCAATTTTATATTCCTTTGGGTTTCTTTCGCTTTACAACTTGACAGGAGCTCTCCATTGAACAGCCAGTTTGACCGCCAGAGGTGTTTGGTAAGTTGTTTTTCGTAGCTACATAAAATATATAAGCAAACAATTTATTTTAGCAAACGCTGCATTTGTAAATTACTGATGCATTTTACCAGCGACGTTTTTGGGCAATACATTATCCCAGTCTGATGACTTGCCTCTGAAGTTTGCAAGTCGGTCCATCCATAGAAAGGGCCATCGTCTATCACAGCAGGGAACTCGGATTAGAAGTGCCCTTTCAATAAACGCCGCTAGGTTACTACACAGAGTCCCCTGGAATCTGATAAGGTAGACTTATGTGGTTTGTTTTCATGGAAGATTTAAACCTGGCAAACAATGGGACTGAATTGAATGTGTACTCAGATTCATGACGTGTATAAACCCATACAAATGACTCCGGCTACCTCCAGGCTTAATTATTATGTTAGTACTCCTGCGCGTAATTTATATGAAACACAACTCTAGTTTACACAACTCAACTTAAAAAAACTATGTGATGTTATATTGCTTTGCCTACATATTTAAAAAAGACGTACTGACGTGCAAATGTAATCAAAAAAGTTCCTAATATAGCAAATGTTTCACTAAAATGAATGAGTTCCTCTTCAACATTTTATAGAATCCATAGACCTAATATTAGGGCTACGGTTTTATCGCCTCTTTTTGGACGTTTGTTTGATGTTTCTCATTGTAGTCTTTTCTCTTGTAAAACAAAAACTTAAAAAAAACAGTAGCCAGCAAGATAGCTCAGATCTATTATTGTCACACCTGTATTGTTCTCTGGTCATAGATTAACAAATGAAAACATCTTTCATTGGTCGATACCTTTTCCAGTATTTGAACTGCATGGTTGCTTGGCTAATGTGTAACTAGCTATGAAATATCTGGGATAATACATAATGTACAGCCATGGCACAGTGGTGTCAAATATGAAAAAACACCTTGTTTCATGTTAGTCTGTTTATGGTGTAACCAGCTCATCTTTACTTGGTATTTATGGTATTTTGAAATCACTACTATTCTGAATAGTCGCTGGTTTTTTGTAATTTGTTTTGAGCTTTGAATGGCAGGAGAGAGCTCTTTCTTTAGTTCAGTGTTCTGCTTATGTGTGTTATCAGATGGGCTGCTTGTAAAGGGGATAAAGGATCTAGGAGGTATGCTGGCACCTCAGGTGTTTCTTTTTACCATAAAATTGAGAATTACAGAGACACTGTTATGTATGAGGGCCTGCGATATAATAATTACTGTAGTAAAGAGCGAGAGTTATATTTTGCCAGAGGTAAAGAGGAAAGTGACAAATAGTAACGGGAAGACCATTAATTAAATAGCGGCACAATCACTGATAGATTCGGCTGAATTTAGAGACTGCTACAACGCAACACACACACCATTGGACCATTGTTCCAGTGACATACACTAGCAGAGTCTGAACTCACTTTAATCAAACCTGCATTACAGTAATAGCAATCTTAACCTCATTTACGTTCCAAAAGGTAAATTTACCCGCAGGTCTTGGGTTCTTCCTAGCCTGGCCCTCACCAAAGTAGGCACTCACCTCTCAGTTTAAGAAGGGTTTAGTCACTAGAGTAATATTGTCAAAAACGACACTGATGTAAACATTTCTATAGTGGTTTATAATGCATTCCAGCCTTTGTCCCAGATATGGCATCCCTTCTTCACTGCCAACCAGGTCTTCAGTGGTGCCGCGTTATGTGCAGCGGTAAAGCTCCCGACCATATGCGTTCCCCTGGCGAAAAGGAAAACATGTCTCCTGTGGAATCCTAGACAGCTTGGCGTGGGCGACGGTGGTATTCCGCGCTCACACAGCTCACACACAGCTGCTCTAAGCGGTCACGTTTCAATGCTTTGGAGCATGCTGTGTCGCTTAGCGGTCACGACCCATTTTTGACCGTGGCTGGACCATGTCTAAAGAAGTTGAACCTCGCTCAAACTCTCCTCTGATGTCTTCCTATGTCAACAGCACAAACAGGAGGGTTCAATCACTTGTTTCATTCATGTTTAGGATTTGAACTTTCACCTCACCCCTCACCTCTTACCTGTCATGTTTTGGCTCCCAGAGGATGAGAGACATAATGCCCGACCAATCATCTTCAGACATACAGAGAGGGCAGAGGTTGTGGTGTGACCCTAGCATCCATAAAACAGGGGTCCCTGTGTGTCCACATGTGTGAATGAGGTGGATGCGTGTGTATAGGATCCCATTGTGTGTGCTATGAACGTATAATACCATACCTTGCCTTGTTGCTTAAGTATAGTCATTCTACAGTAGCCTAGAATATATTATATTACTTTCTGTATGGTTGTAATAAGTACATGGAAAGAAAACATTCTTGAAAGTGGCACCAGCTTTTCCCATTCTGGCTTACATTGAATCTTAGAACGCCAGGAACGTTCCGGAAATATACACTGTTTGGCTTCCAGATCCCATTTCCTCACATTTAATCTGTGCACTGTGTTTTTGGGACCTATGTAAACATAGCTAGGGCAGCCCTCAGACTGGCTCACACTTTGCATTAATTCCTAAATCATCCCAAAAAAACAAAGCCTTTATGCACTCGTAAAGCAGTGTTTGAATAGTCACTACATTTAGATTATTTGGGATTTTGGGGTTTATCATAACATGCTGTGTGCATTTTGTCTCTTAATTTCATTTGGGTGTTCATAAAAATGCCATAAAGCGGAGCTCTATTTAGATAATCAATACTTTCCTGATGTCACTCTGCCCCAGAAACAGAGTGAAGTCAGCAGTCAGGACTGATTCATTTAATGGAAAGTCAAGGAAACTCAGGGCAGTTAAATACACTGCAGTTCAGACATTTACTCTGCTATGTTGTAAGTAAATTACTGGTTTACAACTGAAGGATGGAGAGGCATGTACAGGATGTTGATGTTTAGCAAACAGAGAGAGGACTAATGGGTGTTTCTTGTCTCCACAGATCTGAAGTCAGTAACGTGTGATTGTTCAGACGACTGAAAAATGAGTACTTTGGATCTGGAGGAGTGGTTCGACAACTGGGAGTATCTGAACCTCACAGGCCTCCTGGAGAACGGTACCCGCGTGGAGATCGGGAGCTGTCCTAAGGCGTTCGACCGCAGCACGCTGCTCTACTCCATGTGCGTCCTCTACGTCTTCATCTTCGTGGTGGGTTTGGCCGCCAACGGCCTGGTTCTCTGGGTCAACATCCGCGCCCAGCGAACCGCCGCCAGCACCTCCGCACGCCATGAGACCCACCTCTACATAGCCCACTTGGCGGCAGCGGACCTGTGCGTGTGTGCCACACTGCCCGTGTGGGTCAGCTCGCTGGCGCAGCACGGCCACTGGCCCTTCGGCGAGGTAGCGTGTCAGCTCACACACCTGATATTCTCTGTCAACCTCTTCAGCTCCATCTTCTTCCTGGCTTGTATGAGCGTCGACCGCTACCTGAGCGTGACGCGGCCCGCTAACAGTGAGGATGGGCACCGGCGACGTAAGCTGATTCGCCGCGCCGTGTGTTTGGGGGTGTGGCTCCTGGCTTTCGCGGCCTCCCTGCCGGACACTTACTTCCTGCGCGCTGTGAGGTCGGCCCATGGGGAGGTGGTGCTCTGCCAGCCAGTGTACCCTGAGGAACACCACAGGGAGTGGTTGGTGGGCATCCAGCTGAGCTTTATCCTGCTGGGCTTCGCCCTGCCCTTCCCCGTCATCGCTCTGGCCTACGCCCTACTGGCCAAAGCCCTCTCCTCCACCTCCAGCTCCTCCACGGTGGAGCAGGAGCGTCGCCTTAGCCGCAGGGTGATCCTAGCCTACATTGTGGTTTTCCTGGGCTGTTGGGGACCCTATCACGGCGTCCTGCTCACCGACGCCCTCTCACTCCTGGGCCTGGTTCCTCTGAGCTGTGGGCTGGAGAATGCTGTGTACGTGGCGCTGTACCTCACACAGTGCCTCTCACTGCTCCACTGCTGCTTTAACCCGATCCTCTACAACTTCATCAACAGGAACTACCGCTACGACCTGATGAAGGCCTTTATCTTTAAGTACTCCACCCGTACAGGCCTGGCCCGACTAATTGAACAGACACATCACTCGGAGACGGAGTATTCTGCCGTCGCCGGGGACAACCCCCTACAGATCTGAGATGGAACCCTAGACACTCTGTGGATCTTCAGAACATACCACACAACTCTAGAACATAGACATTGTTTCCACCTGGCCCAATATAACCTTTGGGCTGGATTGCCAGGTCTTCAAGACCAGAGCATAACCTGTACCTTGCCCAATTCTTTTCACATGTTTTACCACTGCCACAAGCCTGTCTTCCTTCAATTGTAGTAAGACAAAAAGTTGATTATTCAATGTTCCCCTATAAAAAACGTATCGTTCTTCTGCTGCAGCATTAGGATGTTGTTAGGGACTTATCGACGTACATTAACTTATGGTATCTGCAAAGAAGCACTTAAAGTGAGACAAAGGAGTTCTGAAGTAGTTTAGAGCCCTCTGTTGTAGTCATGGAGACAGACACTGTGCCCCTCAGCTTCACATGCCAAACCGACCGCAGTCTTCCTGTCTGATGGGCAGTGTTGGGTATAGTTACTTTTAGGAGTACTTTTTAGTTACTTGATGAGTTCACAAGTTTTGGGAAGTCCCTAATTAAGACAAAATTATCAGGTAAATGGAGTTAATTTCTTTACAGGACCTATAAAACAAATAGAAAGAGTAAAGAACATATCAATCATGGTCACCAGTAAGATATGAACTCCATATACCTGATCATTTTGTCTCAAATAGGCACTTCCCAAAACTTGTGAACTCATCAAGTAACTAAAAAGTACTCCTAAAAGTAACTATACCCAACACTGCTGATGGGTGCATTCACTGGATTTGATTTACAGGTGATTGACATGACCTACAGCAGGGGTAAGACAACTCCGGTCCTAGAGGGCCGAAACACTTCAGATTTTTTATTTTACCTAGTAGTTAATTGAAATCACATGCTTTCCCAGGTGTAAACCAGTCCCTTAATTAGAAAGAGAGAACAAAAATCAGAAGTGTTTCGGCCCTCCAGGACAGGAGTTGCTGACCCCTGACCTACAGTATGTTGTTTCAAAAACTGCTAGAGGTGTATCTGTGGTCGTGAGTGTGCACGTTTGTGAATCGTTTGGATCACAAAGTCCAAGTTGTAAATAGTTAGAATTGCATTGAAATGCATACAGTTATTATTTCTAGATTTATAATAAGTCAATGTTCTATATATTTTTGTACATACTATAAAATATTTATGGTATACTTCAACTTTCCAATTTTAGTCAGTGTTGGTTTGTTAATCCAACTTGTTCTGTTTTCAATTCTGTGTCAGGAATGTCTGCTAATATAATATTATATACCAGGTAGATAGAATCCTGAATGCTGATTGGCTGATAGCTGTACTACGTGAGATGGTATACCATGGGTATGACATCACAAAATATATGTTGATACGCAGTGGATAAAAGTATTAATGATTCTCGGGTGGCTTTGGAATATTGCCTATGTATATATTCTCTATATACACTGCAGGACCTAAGAACAGCTCCTAGCCTAGATATATTGGCCATAATTCCACCCCCTTGCCTATTTTTTAAATATAGTGTACTATACTGTAAAACGTCATCATTGTATATGCCAGTTATTGTCTCTTAATTCCTGTCATGCTGTCTACTTAGTGTCATAATATTTTATCTATTATTTCTCGTCCTTCACCGTCTGGAATGACGAGAGCAGTTTAAGCAAAGGTACAGATGGAGTTTTCAGAACAGGGATCTTCCAATTACAGAAGACAAAGAACGGGCCAGCTAGCTACAGTATAAGGTTGTGTTCAGTCCCATTTCATTTTGTGTTTAAGTCAACCAAATTCCAAATCTTCCTTCTTTTTTCACACACCAATGCATGGTATTTTGATCCGTCACAGATGAGATCACATCAGGTATTTTCAGATCTAATTGGTCTAACGATCAGTTAGTTTGAAGATCAGAATTGGGCTTCCTGTCTAAACAGAGCCTTATCCTCCTAATCCTTCCTTTGTAATGGCGGATGTTAGCAATAAAGCTAGTAAGGAGATGTGTTTTACATGGAATCAGGTTAGTGCACCAAACACAGCACCAACAACATGGGCTTCACGAGCAATAACCAATCCCAGCTTTGCTGCATCAATGTGGAGAAAGCCACAGTTAGCCGACTATAGTTGGAATTATATCCAGTAATGTGTGTCCTTGTGTGTGTCTGCAAAGCCACAGTTAGCCGACTATAGTTGGAATTATATCCAGTAATGTGTGTCTGCTCGTCTATGTGGGAGTGTACTTCTGTGTTTCTGCATTAGTTTTGTGGGTCACAGTTCATACCAGTGTGACACACAAAGTTCCAGGCCGAACTGTGATGTTGGATATATTAGAAATACTGCATTACTGTGTACAGTGCTCTTTTTGACAGTGGTAGGAAATGGTTTGTTTGATACGTTGCCATGGAGTAATTGAGTCATTGGATTGGATACAGATGCACTGTAAGGATTCCAATCCTAGCAGCGATTAAAGACAAGTAAAAAGAAAATAACTTCAACATGTTTTCCTCTATCATTTCATAATTTTGTTGTGTTTACTGTATGATAGGGATTTCTTTACTTATTAAATACCCAAAAGAAGCCATGTGTCTGATGTTATTTCCTTTGTCTTCTTACTTTAATTGTCTGCTTGTAAAGTTAACAGTAGTAAAATATTTTGTAGCCAGTTTTCTCTGATCACTTTCAGGATAGTAACCCTGACTAGTAAGTATTAACAGGGCCATATTCAACCCGACCAACATATATAACTTACTTTATGTGTGCCAAAATGTGGATTACAGTCCACAATCTTAAATGAGAAATTAATTTCTGAATCTGAGCCCTCATGTTTCAGTTATGAAGCGCAGCTGCAATGTAGAGTAAAGCATGAAATATAGGGCACTTCTGTAAATGAAAGAAATGTTGCTGAACACTGTTTTATTCAGTAGGAAGTTATGAGGATTTCCTCTTGTTCATTTGCAGACTAATATATATCCATATGTGTCCTTACTCAATCAGGGACAGATCTATCACAGGCCTCACATAGTGTAACAGTGACACGTGTATGCACCATAAGAAATGTCATAGTCTTTCTTACCATACTATGACATGGGGGAATTATGAGGACAGTAAAACATTTCTGGAGTTCTCTAGTCTAGATAAAGGACAGTAGTAAAAATAGTAGACAATAGACTTGGAATAAGTAAGCCAGGGAAATTAACAAGTGAACTTCTGTTCAGTTCAACCTGATTTCCATGTTGTCACCTCTGCAACACAAAATATATTATCGATATACTGAAAAGAGCTCCACATGGTTCTCTCACAAGTGTTTCCGACTCGTATGGTTCTCAGTGGTTCTGATTCTCCTGGCAGGGCCGGAAACCCGCTGATGGGGCTGCAGTAACATGGTAACACACACACTCCTTTTGCTTCATGACTGACTGAAAAGCATGTTTTCCTTGGCTCGCTCTGTGGCAGGAAGTGTTTTCGCTTTATATTCAGGATTTGTCAGTTATGATTGACTTTTGATTTTCTAACGGCTACAGTTTGATGTGCTCAGTGAGTCAAAATGAGTAATATTCCAGACCCAGCCGTCGATTAAGCAAACAAAAAACATCTCAGTAAGATACGCTTACCCTCAGGAGCAAGCCGTCAAATGTCCCATCAGACGTGTTGACTTTAGAGACAGCTCTCCCTCTTATCGGCAGCTTACATTCTCGCCATCATGAGCACATTCATTGTCCTTCTGTTCACATGGCTCAAACACTGAAAGAAGGAATACATAGCACTGTCAATGTACATTAGGCACAGCGCGGAGTAGGTACAGGATAAACGCAGCATGTGGTTTGTGTAGGTTGAAATCATCTGTTGTTTGGCTTGATGTGAGACATTATCAGTGTATGACAGTCTATTGCACAGCCTTTTGGGGGTAAGGAGTTTAATATGGATAGATAGTTCAGGGGTTGCTTTATATTGAAATATATGTAGCTCTATATTTCATGGTGCATGCCCTGGCCATAAACAATATACTATAGAAAGACTGCTAACACTGGATATGATAGTGTGGAGGAAGAGTTAGAGGGTAATTTAGAAGGAATTTAGGGAGGGCACATGGAGCTACTCGCAGAGTACACATCTACTCTAATGTACTAACACATCCAGGCACGCACTCACACACAGACTCAAACATGGGTACGTACACACACTAACAGCCCTATATTACTCTGGGCTGAAATCCAGGCGCTCACCGTTAACTTCATTCATAATAAATCTTGTTTTAGTGGCTTCAAAATGAATTTCATGCGAGAGTGTAAAAATGTAAAACGTTTTGACAAAAAGTTGTTTAAAGTATTGAAACACATTTGAGAGAACAGCTGCACACGCTCAGAGTATTGTTGGTGTGAACTTGATAAGTCAGAGCAGAGAGAATATTTTGTCAATAGATAGAGAACCCCAGAAAGCTCCACCAGGAGAGATCAACCCCTGTCAACTGTCAGGCAGATTCTGGACAGATGTTCTTAAAGCCAGATGTGCAGTGAGAAACGTGACAGAAATGAGAGATCCTCAATCGTAAGTTAGATCAAACATCAGTAATCATGATTGTAAATGTACACTGCCAATCTTTATTTATATCGTAGTCTCCATGCAGTCTTTTTAATTAGTGCTTTAAATCACTACTTCATTCTAATTAGCCACTGTGTATTTTTTTTCTTCATATAACTAAAATTAACTTCTGTATAATTCCATGAGCCTCCATTTGTTCAGGCAGATTTTGTCATGAAAGAAATTTGAATATTTTTTGATAGTGCTCTGAAAACAATTCGTTTCCATTTGAATTTTCTGTATTTTTACATATTGACACTGTTGGATCGAAATCACAGACCTCCAAAAATTCAGGAACTAAAACAATGACCACATTTTCCTTATTAAAGGTCAACAAGGTTCTGTTTTAGTAACCAACTTCCAATATAACTTGTTTCATGATATTAAACAAATCTGAAAAATATGTTTTTTATTTTTTATATATAAGAAATACAGTTTTACAACTTTTGTATGCCGGTCAGCTGGAAAGAGAAAGCAGTTCAGTCATTATGACTCGATTTTAAAAATAGCACAGAAACAACACCAGTGCGAGTTCACCCTGGGCTCAATAATAGTTTAGTTGGCCACTTCTAAGCAGCTGCTGCAGCGGATTGATTCACCCAATATAGCTCCTGCATTTGCCGTATTTCTTCATCACTGTATTCCGGCTCAAACATGTATGGTTGGATATTACCATTCAATAATTCTTGATCAAATTTGAAATCGTCACACTCTTCTGGTAGAATTTTATCACTTGAACTAGCCATTTTAGGAAACAAAATATGTCTCTGCCTTTTGTTATTTACGTATTTAACAGAGGAATGCAAGCAAATAAAAAAAACTCACTATGGAAGTTTTATTTATATCAGAAGGATAGCTTTCTTGAATCAACTCACTTCAGGGACGTAACAAATACAGATCAGGAAGTCAACTGAACGCCTACCCTTAATCTAGTTGTAGTTTATAATACGTCACTGCCGTGAAATTCGGATATTTAGGGTGGCCGTGTTTGAAGTTTACTCAGTGTCTATCATGTGGGAAATATGACCGGCTAAACAATTTGGGGATGTTTAGGAGTCTGGAACAATCCTTTAAGGGCTCCATGGAAAAATAAGTCAAATATTTATATGTTAGAAGACACATGTTCTGTCACATAAAAACTTGAGCAATATTTTAGGGTTAAATTAAACTTAATCAGGTGTGGTAGTTTAGGGTGAAATAAAAAATGTGAAATCTCTAGTGGGTCTGAGGAAAGGGTTGGAAACTGTCACGTTGAGGTGTAGGGTTGGAGGAGAGAGGGAGACCGAAGGCAGGTAGAAGATGGTTGTTGCTTGTATTTCATGACATAAATCCGGGAACATACACACTGACAGCTTACATATAAGTAATGAGCGTACGCAAAAACTTCCAAACTGCAGCAACACCCAGCTCCCGGACAGCCTTCCAACATAACGAACAATATTACACCTAGTGACAATGTAATAATGAACCGCGCCACTCTCTGCTCTCCTGAGCATTACAGAGGGTTTAAAGGAGACCGGCTGGAGACCCTGTTGTAGACTGTAGACTTGTAGACTTCCACAGGTTGAGGTTTCTCGTGCGAACTATGATGAGACATTATTGTGTATCAGATGTTTGAAGGAAATGCTTGAATTTTAAGTATTTCAATTGGTAACCTATCAATTCATCTTACCAATTGTAACGATCTCCATTGCGGGCTCAGGGATCTGATCGTGTTCCATGTTTTCACTGCTTTTGTTCCCGGGACTGTCATTACATCAATCACCTAATTCATGTCACCTGTAGATCCATAGCAATCAACATAGCTTCTGCCCATGTACCATCATTGGTGTCCTTTTTAAGTTCTGTGTTGGCTATGTCGTATTGTCAGTCATTGTTTTGCGTAATGTGATGTGTGTGTTACGTGCGTTATTTGTACTATATTTAAATTTTTGGCTCATAGATGCTCTTTTACTTTTCCAAGTGTTTTGGTTAAACTACGTTTCAGTTATACATATCTACCTTTGCGTCTGTCTGCATTCCTAAGACTTTGCTGCGGCATTATCACACCAATAACAAATTCATCAGGGCTGCCCAATCCTGTTCCTGGAAAGCTACTGTCCTGTAGGTTCTCTCCAACCCCAGTTGCTAACCTGATTCAGCTTTTCATCCAATTAATAATTAGAATCAAGTGTGCTAATTAAGGGTTGGAATGAACCTACAGGATGGTTGCTCTCCAGGAGCAGTATTTTCTTGTTTTTCACTTTTCTCACAAATTGCAAAAATGTCCTCCCATTCTAACTTAGAAAAGGCTTTTGATCGCTGTGAAGAAGTGTCGTATAGGAATCCAATCCAAAGAAGATCTACAGTATAGGACTACTGTTTCCTTTGACCAGCTGATGTAGAACAATGTCCTCCATACTGTACCTTGTTCACATTGCTGCAGACTGGACACTATGTACGTGAACACCTTCACAAACTCTGAATTGCAATCCCAGAGGTTTCCAACAGCCCATTTATTAATAGCTTGCAAAAGAATTCTCAAGGCACATGCAGTTTTTATGTGTTCCACCACAAACTGTTATAAACAACTCTCAACAGTTCCAGACACTGCGGCCTCCACACTCTAATCAATGCATCATTGAATATAGCAACATTCCTTCAAACCGCTAGTAATCATTGTTGTCTTAAAAAGACAAACCAAAATTATATTCTGGCAATTAATTTCCAGCAGGTTGCTTCTGTTGGCACGTCTGAATACTCAGTTGCTAGTTGTGGGTGTTACGAGAATACTTAAAAAAACTAAAACCAGACTAATTGAAAACATGCTTTCTACAATTTTCAGTTATGAATCATTGTGCTACAGTAATGTAGATATTTACCTCCAATGTTCTATCTAAACCATGGCGTTGCAAACGTTACTGTGCTATGCTTCTTTAGCTCCTTTGCTGTAGCCCACCACCTGTATGAATAACCATATGTTCCGTGTTTTTTAATAGATACAGTATCACCACATGGCTCATGGCGGCATAAAACCTGAGCTTAACCACATCAAAACACAATGGCGTGGACAGGACACATGGTCTTTACAGCTGAGGCTTATAATGCTGAGGTTATGGCTCTGGCATTTAGACGTTGCTTAACTCACACCCTGACCACTAAAAGCTCTTCCAGCACCACACTTTCCCTGCTGGCCACCGTAAACCGCCCACCCTAACACCCCCACCCACCCGCGTTTCCGGAGCAGCGTATTCATGTCAGTCCAAATGATGAAACTCAAGAGAAGTGCCTGTGAAGAGATGGCGAAAGAGCTTCAGGAAGACATGAAACAAAGAGCAAAACCATTTCCTCTGCGTTACGTCAACCTCCGCGTGTTCTTCATTAAGCACTCAAAGTGTGAAGAGATGAAGAGATGAACGCACCACCAAAGATGTCCCATATGATAGGAATATGATTATTGTACTTTCAGTGCATCCGTAAAGTATTCACAGCGCTTTCCACATTTTGTTATGTTACACCCTTATTTCCATCAAAATTCTACAAACAAAACCCGTAGCTGAAGCTGACCCTCCCCCCAAAAAAAAAAAAAATAAATAAATAAATAAAAATAACCCGTAATGACAATATGAAATAAGTGTGTTTGAAATCTTAGCAAATTCATTGAAAATGAAAACTAAAAAAAGCACATGTATATAAGTATTCACAGCCTCTGCTCAATACTTGTAGGGGATTCAAGCTTCAACTGGGAGCAAGTGGAGTGTCTGCAGAAGTGGGGTGACGTGGGAGAACTTAGGAAGGTTGAACACCAGGCGGGCCGCTGCATTCTGAATGAGATGTAGTAGTTTGGTGGCACATGCTGAGAATCCTACCAGGAGTGAGTTGCAGTAATCCAGACGTGAGATGACGAGAGCCTGGTTGACTACCTGGGCTGGTTCCTGGGTGAGGTAAGGTTGTGCTCTACGAATTAACCGTGGGATTTTATATAGACAGCTGTGTGACTTTACAAATCATGAACATCTTAAGGATGATCAATGGAAACATGCTTTTTTCGTTTTTTATTTTTAATAAATTTGCTGTGATTTCAAACACACTTTTTTCACGTTATCATTATCGGGTATTGTTTGTAGAATTTTGATGGAAATAATGAATTTCGTTAATTCATTTAGGAAATAAGGGAGTAATGTAACAAAATATGGAGAAAGTGAAGAGCTTTGAAATCTTTCCGGATGAACTGTATACCTATTCATCTATCCTGTTGCATTTTTTATTTGCAATATAAAGAGACAGTGGTAAATAGATAAACAAAATAATGCAATTTAGCAGCAGATAGATTAGAAGTCAGTAGACTTTGTTTTATTGATCAAAGACTATGTTCCCTTGAGCAAGGCACTTAACCATTAATGCTTCTGTAAATGTATCTGGATAAGAGCAGCTGTTTTCACTGAAATGTGAAAGGGATAAATACATGCGGGCATCCAGCCTGTTTTTTGGTCTATAACACATTGACCATCACCCAGATGCATTTGGGATTCATATAAGAATAGTTTTAGATTTAATACTTAATTTTTAAAGTTTTCATTGAAGGTTTTCTTACATTAAAGTTGCCCTGTACTGAAGCTTGTATAGTTTAATGAATGGTGCGCTGGAAGGAATGGTGTAATAAAGATACCACAGCATTAAAACAGGTGTGCTGTTTAGAACTCCAGTCTCTGTGGGAACACACTTTTGATTGACATCTGAGGTAAAAACTTTATAGTTTATGGGCTCCTATAAAATGTACAAAAAGAGAAGTCTGTAGTAGTACAGTATGTTGTCTCTAGTAGTCTGTTGTCTGTAGTCTGTTTTCTCTAGGTTTGTGACATCTTTTGAGACATGTTCTCATCTGCTGCTCTGTATTGGTCTGGAGCTGGGTTTGGTTTTCCACTGTAAAAGCACATCTGTTTGCTGAGACACTGTAGAAAATAATGTAGTATATATTACACAACGTAGGCCAACAATGAAGAACAAGGTCCTTAAATAATTGGGTAATGATTTAAATTATTACAGCTGTGTCTGTTTACAATATTCAACAGGTAACATGAACGAGGTGAGTGATAAGTTGAATAAGAGTACAGAACACAAAACAAGACATGGAACGGCAACCCGCTATACAGTGCATCCGGAAAGTATTCACAGCGCTTCACTTTTCCCACATATTGTTATGTTACACCCTTATTCTGAAATGTCTTAAATTCATTATTTCCCTTAAAATTCTAGAGTGTGTTTGAAATCTTAGCAAATTCGTTGAAAATAATAACAAAAAAGCACATGTACATTCACAGCCTCTGCTCAATACTTTGGTGAAGCAACTTTGGCAGCAATTAAAGTCTGTTTGATTATGATGCTACAAGCTTGGCACACCTATTTCTGGGCAGTTTCTCACATTCATCTTTGCAGGACCTCTCAAGATCAATAGGGTTGGATTGGGCACAGCCATTTCCAGATCTCTCCAGAGATGTTAAATCGGGTTCAAGTCTGGTCTTTGGCTGGGCCACTCAAGGACATTCACAGAGTTGTCCTGTAGCCACCCCTTTGTTATTTTGGCTGTGTGCTTAGGTTTATTGTCCTGTTGGAAGATGAACCTTCACCCCAGTCTGAGGTCCAGAGTGCTTTGGAGCAGGTTTACAGCAATGATATTTCTGTACATTGCTGCATTCATCTTTCCCTCGATTCTGACTAGTCTCCCAGTTCCTGCCACTGAAAAACATGCCCACAGCATGATGTTGCCACCACCATGCGTCACTGTAGGGATGGTATTGGCCAGGTGATGAGCGGTGCCTGGTTCCCTACAGACATGACACTTGCCATAATGTTCAATCGCTTCTCCCCCGATCGCTCAGTTTGGCCGGGCGGCTAGCTCTAGGAAGAGGCCTGATGGTTCCAAACTTCTTCCATTTAGGGATGATGGAGGCCACTGTGCTCATTGGGACCTTCAATGCTGCAGATATTTTTCTGTACCCTTCCCCCGATCTGTGCCTTGATAGAATCTTGTCTTGGAGGTCTACAGACAATTCCTTGGACTTCACGGTTTGGTTTGTGCTCTGACATGCACTGAAAACGGTGGGATCTTATATAGACTGGTGTGTGCCTTTCTAAATCATGTCCAATCAACTGAATTTACCACAGAGATGATCAGTGGAAACAGGATGCACCTGAGCTCAATTTTTTCAAAGGCTGTGAATACATATGTACATGTGCTTTTTTATTTTTATTTTTTCTAAATTTGCTAAGATTTCAAACACAGTTGTATTGTTTGTAGAATTTTGAGGGAAGTAATTAATTGAATCCATTTTGAAAAAAGGGTGTAACATAACAAGATGTGGAAAAAGTGAAGCAATGTGGATTCTTTCGGATACACTGTACCATCAGGGGGATGGCCGTTAAAGACACAGGGACAAAGACAGCCAGCCAGACAGACAGAGAGACAGACAGATAGGCCAAAAGTACATTCAAAATATACAACAGTATTACACTTCTATTATGCTCAAAGTCAAATTTAAGTATGTCATCAATTATATTAGTATATAATATATTAATAGTATATTTAATTTTTCAAGTACATTTAAGTATACTTCTTTTTCGCTTGGGTAGCAGTGTGCAGACTAACTTAGAACGACACACTGTAATTCTCACCAGAAGCCACACTGGTCATCTTTAACAGCTTTTTATAATTCTCTCTCCCTAACCTACTTTTCTTTCGGTGTAAAGAAAGAAAAAAGCAACCTTTTCAAAGACCAGGTTGGAAAAACACCAAACCGTTGAACAGAAGCACCTGTCCTGCTTATCCTTTAAAAACCAGCAATTCACACATTGTCTACACGTTAAAGCAAATCAACAGGAAACCAGTTGGACTCTGCCAAATATTTTACAACAATTAACCACTTTGGAATAGAGAAATGCACATCCATGCCAGAAACCTAATTCATTGTACTTGCTTTTGCCTGGAAGAGATTAAATCATTGCACCACTACAAACATAATATAAAATAATGGTTACCGAAAACACTCCACCATAAAGAGGCTCATGGATGTTATATTTTTATTTATATTATTTTCAGTGACCTGGCAGTTACATCAGGGCCCTTACTCAAAACAATAGAGTGTACTGTTTGAGAGAGATGATAGGCCTCCAATGTTTTACATGGGTTGTTATGTTTCATGTAGCTTGAGTTACTGATTACACCTATTTCAAAATGTTCTTCCCATCATGTATGCACACCTACACACACACACACACACACACACACACACACACACACACACACACACACACGCACGCACGCACGCACACACACACACACTGTTAAACAAGCTCTTTAGTGTGTAGCGTGTTTATCTACCCCTGTCATGTGCTCAGTAAGACAAGAGGAGGTGGTCGTTTATTTGAAGTGGGTCAAGCAATGTCCTTCATGTTTTGGCCCAGACAAAGGTCAAAGGTCTGTTGCCTCATATAACATGCTAACCACAGAACGGTGGAACAACACACCGACACACAAAGACATTCCCTATTCATCCATCACCCACTCTCCTCCATCACCCATGGGTATTCTGACTGTTACCTGTCTGTCTGTCTTGTCTCTGTCTGTCTGTCTGTCTGTCTCTGTCTGTCTGTCTTGTCTCTGTCTGTCTGTCTTGTCTCTATCTGTTTTGTATCTGTCTGTCTGTCTCTGTCTGCCTGTCTCTGTCTATCTGTCTTGTATCTGTCTGTCTCTGTCTGTCTATCTGTCTTGTCTCTGTCTGTCTATCTGTCTTGTCTCTGTCTGTCTCTGAATTTCTCTGTCTGTCTCTCTGCCTGTCTCTGTTTTACTGTCTGTCTGGTTCTGTCTGTCTGTATATCTGTCTGTCTGACTCTCTATCCACCTATTTATTTGTCTGTCTGTCTGTCTGTCTGTCTGTCTGTCTGTCTGTCTGTCTGTCTGTCTGATTTGTCTCTATCTGTCTGTCTCTCTGTCTGTCTGCTTGTCTCTGCCTGTCTCTGTTTTACTGTCTGTCTGGTTCTGTCTATCTGTCTCTGTCTGTCTGTATATCTGTCTGTCTGACTGTCTATCCACCTATTTATTTGTCTGTCTGTCTGTCTGTCTGTCTGTCTCTGTCTGTCTGTCTCTCTGTCTGTCTGACTATCTGTGTCTGTCTGAGTATGAGCTTCCAGTGAGTTCGGGTCTCACTCACACCCTAGAACACACTTCTCACTCTGGGGTTTAAATGCCCCTCCGTGATCACCTATGGAAGAAAGGGAACAGCCATAACAAACAGAAGACTATCAATGGATCTCTCTTCATACTCAGGTTTCCACCCGTCTCCATCACTGACACTTCCCCATATTCCCTCTTGTTTTGGCTCTCACGCCAGCGTCCCTCTGTGCTTGTGTTGTCATTGCGGGTCTATACACGCCGAGGCGCTCTGTGTTAGGCTGTGAAAAGACTGCATGCAGACAAGCGCACACAGTCACTTACACACACATGCAATGAAATACTCATGCACTCACCATCACAGATAATAAAGGCTGAATTGTAGAGGAACTTCCTGCATGTATAATGGAGGATATAAATTAATGAGGCATAAACTCACTGTTCAGCCTAAGGTCAGCATCCATTGTTAAAGACACTGGATAATGTGACGTCAACCATGTTAAACGGTCAGTGTTTGACTCCCTTTTGTTGCTAGTTGTTCCAACAGACCTCAAAGGGCTCATAGTGAAAGGGAGTGTTTCCCCAACACTGTTTCTCTGGGCTCAGCATCTGAGGATATAAAACCAGAGACAAATTCGTTTTTGAAATGAAAGCTGAACGAATTGAACTGAGGTGAATGGAAAGGAAGCTGCAGATTCCCGGGGGGTGAGGGGCAGAGTGGAGGCTGGGGGAGTGTTGTGGCGGAGGGGCATTCGGGGGAGACTAGGGCAGTCTGACACGCCCAACACATCCGACACCAAATCGCAGCGCTCGTCTGGTACCATTGACCTGCTCTATATACATATGGATCATATTCGCTCTGCTGTCACTGTTCTGAATGGAAGCGCGACTCTGGGAGTTAGACAGGTTGACTGTCACCCTGAGTCCATGTATTCATCTAGCTGTCCTTCTTCCAGGCCCTGGGTGTCTGAAGTGATCTGGTCATACACCTGACATGTATCCCTTACATGGACTCTGGACTGTCACTGTTGTCATGACAAACTAAGAAAAATAACATTCTCAGCTAGTTTAACAAAATATTGGTTTATTTGTCATTGTATCAATGTATCTTAAAATGGAACTGACAGCATTTAAACTATTTTGTAGATTTGAAGCCAACCATCATAATACATAAAGTATATATTTTTTATGCTACTTTATGTGAGGTTTAGAAATAGGTTGACGCAACATTCCATAATGTCGAGTAAGACATTTTTGGTATTATAAATTACATTTTAGTCACTTTGCAGACTCTCTTATCCAGAGTGACTTATATACACTTCCCTCCCAATGCTCACATGGTTTGATGCCATTGAGGTAAATTATCTTAAATAACTGCTGGGACGTTAGAGCTGAGATAAGTCATTAATTAAGCCTGTGGTGTCTGAACCTTAAATTGTTCCCTTCCTGCCAACATCTTCAATCTTGCTTTGTTTTATACCCCCACTCTCTCCTCCCCTGACCACATCGTTTTCCCCCGACGACAGGCAGATGAGTCCCAGTATTATTGTATTATTGTATTGTGATACCATCAGCGTTGCCTTGCCAACTGCTACTTAAACTATATAGCACATCAAAAGTTTTCCAACACCCAGAGCCAAGAAAGTTTTATGGATGGGAAGATGAATCAACGGAATAATTGACAGAAGAAGAACATGTAACTCTTATCTTCCCATGAAGCTAAAAGATGGAGCTGTGTTCTTTGGCCGGGACAGTATGGTAACATACTCCTGCAGTGGTTGACCTCTGAGTGAAACTAGAAATATTCCATGGCAGTTTAAAAATATTATGTTCGTAACCACATCTTTGTTTTGAATATTCTTTAGAAAACCCAATCTGCAGTATTAGTGAGAATGACACATTTTCTTTGAAACAACATTGTTTCTTGAGCATGTTAGTTTGAAAAGCATAAGTTCACTAAATGCCACCCAACGAGGTAAACAGGAACAACCAGAGAAATTCCTTGTAGAGGGCCTGGCTGGGAAACTCTTACCTGTCGGTTTCAGTACTGACGAATGAACACTTTCATTGGACCTGAATGTGTCAAGTAGAGGATGAAACAGTACCTGGTACCCAATGCTCTTGGTACATGATGAGGTTATGTAGCAGTAACCCTATCTAGGCAGACATGACTGGGACAAATACCAGTGATGGTGAGGAAAGTTTTTTCTACCTCCATGTGTCACGTTTGTTAATGAGCTTCCTTCACATATCTGTCACCTTGTAATCCATATAGCCTGAATAACAGCAGCCAGTCATCAATAACCTGTCACACAAACACATTACAACACATATACCACCCCATATAGTCTACAGATTGGCCAAATTAC
>JACXGM010000842.1:53272-63307 GCA_016801145.1 Umbra pygmaea
CTCTCTCTCTCTCTCTCTCTCTCTCTCTCTCTCTCTCTCTCTCTCTCTCTCTCTCTCTCTCTCTCTCTCGTTTTCTCTCGCTCTCTCTCTCTCTCACACACACAGTAGAGAAAATCACACATACACATACAACACACGTGGACATACAAACAACGCTCACAACGCTACACCCAGTAATCCATAACAGTCTGCTAAAAGCACACCTATAAACACACAGCGGCTTCAGAGCCCCAGGGTATCATCCATCACGTTCTGGGTTCGGGTCGGGGGTCTGGGTCGGGGGTCCGTACTGGGGGTTCAGAGTACAAGACATGTCAGAGGAACCTAAGCCACACGCAGGACATGGGGCTGAAACATCATGCCTGGGGTATTGTAAACAGACACACACACACCTTTTATATACAAATATGATTTAGAATTTCTCTCTTCATCTCTTCATCCATTCATTCAAACCCACTAGAGCAATGTTTACACTTAAGCATGATGTGAAAATGAACACATTTTGTTGAAATTTTATGAAAGTACAGATTCATAGCTTTCAAATTGCATAAAAGTCACTGCAATTGGAGGAATAATGGGACTTGTATTATGCTTTAAATGTTGACACAATTGTAACTGAAATTCTGAGATATTCCTCCTCAATGTTTTACCAGGTAGAGTAGCAGTAACTGGAATTCCATAGGCTGATTAAGCTCTTTCTAAGGTTGTGTAATAGGCACAAACACCATTTTCAAAGTTTGTATAGTGTAGGAGGAGAAGTTTATTTTCATCTTTTACCAGTACTTTCATAAGACAAACGTTTAAATTCTAATAGTTATGCCAAGTTAGAATTTATCCCTCATGTTTCTTTGTCTAATTCAGTTGTTGTCTCATGCCCACTTGAGACCTCATATCTCAGTCTGTATACCACCTAAAGACGCCTTTTCAATTTTATTTTATGCTCATAGCAGAGCTGTTTATTTATAGCTATAGTTTATAATGCTACCATTATGCAAATGGTTTAAATCGCGATAAAGAACGATCAATTACATTGATCATTGTTCATCATACGCATTTATTTCTCTATTCTTTAACAATACTAGCATAAGCCAAATGTTTTAATTCAATTAAGATGTTAGAAATTCACCTCTTACCTTGGTGGTGAATTCGAATGTTAAACTAAAATGAAAGATTAAATAGTCAAGAAACCATTTATTGAACAAAGTGAATTTAGCAAAAACTATTTTGTTTTTTGATTTTACGCATCTCTTCTGAACATGATGTAGGTGGCGGTTAACATATCATACTTTGAATAATATGTTATTATAACTGATATGTTTTTTCCACAAAAATGTTAACTTGTCATGTTTAAATCAAAGTATGGATTGTAGCAGTTGTAGTTTTTTTTTACAGTACCTACCAAAGTAAAAAAAATATATATTTTCAATCATGTCGTCCTTGTTGGAGTTGTCCTTATAACATTTTCATAGTAAAAAACTTTCATGTCAGTTCTGGATTTCAATTGGAAATATGACTCCCAGGATGGCAGTGGTCTATGTGAAGTGACTAAATTGTCAGTCATTTTTTCTGTCATGGGAATTACACAATTTTAAACAGGTTTCATATACACATTTAATTAGCTACTTTCTGAAATGTCTCCTCTACCCCGCTGCATAATTTCCTTAAGGCTGAAATATCCAGTACCTCGGTTGCATGACTCGTTGAAACATTTGTCTCATCAAATCGAACCTGCTACCCTCACATTCTTCAAATTGATTTGCTTCGGAGAAAATACAGGGGTAATATATTCCCTCGACAATAGATGCTAATAGATTCTGTATTGAATGTTCCACATTCTTCACAGACAAAGGAAGGTGAGAGAAATAACGTGTGATCTTTTAGTCAAAGATGAAACCTAAAAAATATGAGAAGATAATAAAAGAAGAAATACATATAATATGCTTCCAGGTAAGATTAAATTTCTGTCAACTAACAAGAGAGTGATCATTTAGCGTGACACAAGGACTGATCAAATGCATCACCAATCTCGAGTGACATTGCTGGAAATCTGGTTTACAGTTAGGTTTGTCAACAATATCTGTTAGTGTAGCTTTGTTCACAATCTGGATAATGCCTGTGGTATTTGTTGATGGGTGTTTAGAATGGGTGAACGTTACACATACCTTCAGAATTCTTGCCAAACTAACTGCTGGAGACCTTGTAAAAACTGCAATTTGAATGAATTGAGCCGTTTCCATTCATGGTTTCCCCACCAGAACACTGTTCATGGGGATCACGTCTGCAGGCTGGTGTTTAAATGGGACTGAGTAGGTGGCCTTGTGGTGTAAACACTGATACACTGATATCATACATAGGCTTCTCCTTGTAAATTGTACACCCATAAATCAGTGTAGTGTTTGTTTGGTTATGCATTTGCTTTTTAATGTGTGTGTGTGTGTGTGTGTGTTTGTATAACACATGGCTGTGCTGTTAACCTATTCTAAAATAGACAGCTCAGCTATGCCGCAAAAGCTGTTAGACACCTGAGGGCTTCTAGCTCAAGACTGACATCTCTGAACTACACTCTGAAGGTGACAGTGACTGTGGCCTGAAGATATCCCAGTGTCTTACTTAGGTAAATGTGTTTGTATTTTAGTTTAGTTTAGTTTAACCTTTATTTTACGTAAGTAAGTTAACGGAGAACCCTTTCTCGTTTGCAGCAATGGCCTGGGGAGAAGGAGGGAAGAGGGGATGTATTTGTAATGTTGTGTAGGTGAGTTGAGGTGGAGGCAGCAACGAACATGAATAAATTAATTATTTCATAAACACAGATAAAATTTGACACAAACAAAAAAAGCTACGATGAGTCAAAAAGGCTTCCGTGCTAGAACTCAGACAGCCAGTACCACATAGAGACAATAAACAATGAATAACTATTGACTATGCTAAACTAGGAAGTGAAATATGTGACGTCCTCCAACCGCAGTACCACAAACCATCACCACCAATTACCATCGCATCAGGATTCCCAAGACTCTAGCTCATGCGAACGCACCCCACCAATGCGCTCGCAATCACCGGAATATTAAACACCTGTGTTCCTCCCTATATATCACCTGCTTAGTCAGTCCAGTCTTTGTGAGGTATTGATTGTTACTAAGCGTCATTACTAAGCCTGATTTACTCTAAGCCTGTTTGCACCTGTGTATGATCTAGCTTTGTTACCGTATCGTCTCTTTGGATTTCCCTTTGTACCTTTGTCTAGTCGTGTATTACCCTGCCTGCCTGTTGACACCCGATTAAAGCCTTCTGATTCTGTACCTCTATACTGAGATTGCTTTGTACCGGATTCTGCTTGTTATACTACTGAGTAAAGCCTAAATATTATTTATTGGAACCTTTGTGTCTGTGTTGGATTCATTACAATATACATTGACTGATCGACAGAAACAACACCAGCTGAGTGCAGTTTTGTTGAATACATAGTGTTCATTCGTTGAAGGTGACTTAATGGATATGAGTCTGAAGGTGACTTAATGGATATGAGTCTGAGTGACTTAATGGATATGAGTCTGAAGGTGACTTAATGGATATGAGTCTGGGTGACTTAATGGATTTGAGGCTGAAGGTGACTTAATGGATATGAGTCTGGGTGACTTAATGGATTTGAGGCTGAAGGTGACTTAATGGATATGAGTCTGGGTGACTTAATGGATATGAGTCTGAAGGTGACTTAATGGATATGAGTCTGGGTGACTTAATGGATATGAGTCTGAAGGTGACTTAATGGATATGAGTCTGGGTGAACAGAAAGAATAACATGGAGTCAGTGGGGTTGGAGCATGGATGGGCACCGTGACAACGGTTTCGCAAAGAGAATAAACACTTTGAAAAAATTAGCATCAGTCATGAAAGATTGACTATGTTATTAGTTTTATTATATTTTGGTTAATGCTTTATTTAACCAGAGAGGTCACATTAAGATTTGTATTTATTTTTTTCCAAGTTAGCCATGGCCAAGAACACAACATTTATTGTATAGGGTAGTAAAACAGGGTGAAATGCAAGCTATAACCATGACATTAAAAGTTAAAATTACTAGAAACGTTTATCCCTAAATATCTAGGAATCTCCATATCCTTTCTTAACCCTCTTCACTGACTGGCTTGCCACTCCCATCAGACATTTGTTGCCATCTGTTTAAAGTGAAGATGTACAGGGATACAGTATGGTAAGATATGCTGAGGTGGGCTTTAAGTGCCCCCAGGGTCTCGTATGGGTATAGCCATTCACCTGTCTATCATCCAGGGTTGTATCTGGGTCAGATCTCGGCTGATGTTTGTGTCACTCAAAGAGCAGCTCTGCACTTTGTTTCACTACTGGGACAGCTAAACACACCACAGAGAAGACCCAAACATATAGACAGGCAGTTGGTCTTATTATTGTCCACTCTGCAACAATAAAGCAAGAGTCAGTCTTTCTGCTCAATGACTTCAGGACAGTGTAATGAGAGTCAGGGGCACATGGAGCTGATTATTTTTTTCCCGGTTTACTCCCCACCCGATTTCTCATGTTCAATTCCCTCGTCTCGTCGGCAACACCTCTCAGATGCGAGACGATCGAAGATCGTTAACATGCTTCCTCGAAGCCCGTGTCGCCAAGCCGGCTCATTATTATCACACTGCTTGTTCAACATTGAAGCCTTAAGTCGGTACATATGTGGGAGGAATTACACATCCGCCATCTTTAGAACTGTTACTGAATTCACAAGCACCCGACCTACACACAAAGATTCACATAAGAATGATGTGACAATGTAATTGTGTCCAACCTGGGCAGCGCTGTACCAATTTGAGCTGCCCCCAGCAATACCCAGGGCATAGTCGAAATTTCACAACCAGAATTCAAACCTGGCCACTTTAACAAATTTTGGTGACTTCACGTCAGTGGGAGGCTCTCCACCAGTTCAATCAGGTAGCTTCCAAGGTTCTGAGAGACCTTTAGCTGTCCTTGTGTTGCCTGATGAAAAATGGCATGGCTTTCCATTACACTGTCATGATTCTGCAAACAAGAACTCCATTAGTACATTTCCACAATATATTACACACCGTATTTGTACAGTAACTGTGTTTGTTTTGGACGTTTCACCCTGGATAAGATTTCTGTGGTTGATTTACACAGAAAAACACTTCTAAGTTATATCTGTGACTGAAATTCCCAGCCATAAATGGCTTTATAACATCTCTGGTGTGATGAAGTGAGGCCATAGATCCATGGTAATGTCCCTCTGCTGGTGTCAGATCTCTGGAAAACCAGTGGCCACTTCTCATAAAAGCCCATATATCCAGAATGGCCTGTAGGCTGATTTCTAAGCAGCTGTAAAGACAAAGCTGAGGAGGAACGTTCAATGCTATAATAGAAAATAATAATAATAATAATAATAATAATAGTAATAATAATAATAATAATAATAATAATAATAATAGTCAGCTTACCAACCATTGACCAAATAGTCAGGCACAACTCAGTAGTGTGTTACACTTGCCCTAACTCAAGGTGACCTTGGCAATTTCTGTAGAAATGTCATCCTCAGGTCACAACCTTGGTGTAGGAAATGACTACTGCCTTAAAATCCTACAAAAAAATGTTGAAAACTGGTTGCCCTATCCTTAAACACCAACGATGAACTCTGCTAAACTGACACTGTACAGTTGACTGGTTTCCTGACTGGTTTCCTTAACGTAGTTCAGTGATTTTATCCAAATGTTTCTCACAGTAGGCAGAATGAACTCTGTTTCTGTAATCCATCCCATAATCACACCCGAATATTATACATGTTTAATCACTCTCCACCAAAGCAACTCACTTTGATCTCTCAGTATGTCTGCTATTACGCACTTAGAAGAAGGGTCTGGGTTTATAACTGGAACGCATCTTAAATAGTGAGAGCCCAGACACGCAGGGACAAAAAATACACAAACACACGCACTCATACACACATACAACCCCACAAATACTGTACGTCCTACCCACTGAAAGTAATGTGTCTAAAATGAGAGAGAAGGGCAACTACAGAAGTTATACAGATTTCCTTTCAGAGCCCAGATGCATTATGAGTGAACTTTCCTTCATCTCCATGAAAAAGACAGGAAAATAACAGGGAAAACAAGGAGAGGACCAAAGGGAAATTCCTACCAAGGATCCAAGTGTCTCAGTCCAGGAATGTACAGCCAAATGGACTGTCATTGGTGTCATGACAACCCTATCCATACAAAGAGGGAACACCTAGTTGTATGCTTAGTTGTTGTTTACAATTAGGCAAACACAGGGATATTTTGTTTAGAGGAAATAAATAGACATGGATCTAACTATAATCTGGTGTGTCACACATACTGTACATTGAAGGGAAACATATGTTTAAGATGGCAGAAATATCTGACAAACAGCTGCAGTGAATTTTTGTGATATTGGTTTACAATCGGGGCTTATGGTTTATGGAAAGGGGCAAATAAAGCAGAGACGGTATGTTTTGAGTGAGAAAGGGATATACTGGTATGAAATCTGACAGTGTTCTCACTCCTATCTACATACAAACAACACATTTAAAAAGGACTCACACAACATATTTCAGTTGTTATGTTATGTAAGTTAACATGCCGAACTTGGTGTAATAGTCAATCAATAATATCGATTAAATTTGAAAATAACTTATTTACTCCCTCTTACATACAGTACAATACCTTTGTTAATGATTTGTTGTAGTAGGTTTTGCTATAATCCATGAATTCTTACATTAACTTATTCAAAGTGCTCTGCAGTCCTCTAGTCTTCAACAACAGAGGTGGGATGACTAATTTCCTCTCTGGGACACATTCTTCCATTGCTGATAACGTTCCTGAGGGAAATGGACAGTTTCTAAAATTCCAGCGAGGGATATGGTTTTACTAGAGGGAAACCCCACCCTAATGGGCAGATACATTTTCTGCTCAAGACCTGGACATTACGTAAGCTAACCTCACTGGGTGGATGCACAACACAGGCAAGGAAAACAAGACAGTAAAATTCAAAACAGCTCTTTTCATCCAAAGACTACAGAGACGACTTCCAGCTTTGTGTAGACAGACAGGTCTAGATGGATGACTGGTTGTGTTCTTGTCTCAATTCCTGTACGTACATGCAACAGAGAATTTCTTTGTTAGGACGGTGGTTGTGACCTATACGTCGTTGTATCTAAGTTCAGTTCCTGTGATTGCATTCCAATCTCCTGGGAGGAATTCAGCCAATTAAACCCTTCACTTCTATGTACTGCTCACAGCGATGCCCCAACAAACAGCCACACGGATGTGGATGCAGAAGGGATGGGTGGTTCTTTTACAAAACATCACCTTTGGGAAAAAATCCCCAAAACAGACACTTTTCAGGAATTAAACAACTTGTCCACATTTTTCCAATTATCTAACATGCAATTATGAAACTTCAGAAGACATTTTTAGTACAATTACTTTTCACTAGGTTCATGGAACATTTTGATTACCTTTAGGGCGGGGACGGCTTTAAAAATGTATAGTCATGGTCAAAAGTTTTGAGAATGAGATGAGTATTGGTCTCCACAAAGTTTGCTGCTTCAGTGTTCTTAGATCTTTTATTCAGTTGTTACTATGGTATACTGTAGTAGAATTACAAGTATTCCATAAGTGTCAAAGGCTTTCATTGACAATGACATTCGGTTTATGCAAAGAGTCCATTTTTGCATTGTTGAGCCTTCCTTTTCAAGATCTCTGCAATCTGCCCAGGCATTCTGTCAATTAACTTCTGGCCCACATCCTGACTGATGGCAGCCCATTCTTGCATAATCAATGCTTGGAGTTTGTCAGAAGTTGTGGGTTTTTGTTGGTCCACTCCCCTCTTGAGGATCGACCACAAGTTCTCAATGGGATTAATATCTGGGGAGTTTCCTGGCCATGGACCCAAAATGTTGATGTTTTGTTCCCAGAGCCACTTGGTTATCACTTTTGCCTTATCACAAGGTTCTCCATCTTGCTGGAAAAGGCATTGGTCATTACCAAACAGTTTTTGGAGAATGTGTTGGTACCATTCTTTATTCATGGCTGTGTTCTTCGGCAAAATTGTGACTGAGCCCACATTCTTGGCTGACAAGCAACCCCACATATGAATGGTCTTAGGATGCTTTACTGTTGGCATGACACAGGACTGATAGTATAGAGCTCACCTATTCTTCTCCAGACAAGGTGTTTTCCGGATGGCCCAAACAATCAGAAAGGGGATTCATCAGAGAAAATATGTTTACCCCAGTCCTCAGCATTCCAATCCCTGTACCTTTTGCAGAATATCAGTCTGTCCCTGATGTTTTTCCTGGAGAGACATGGCTTCTTTGCTGCCCTTCTTGACACCAGGCCTTCCTCCAAAATTCTTCGCCTCACTGTGAGTGCAGATGCACTCACACCTGCCTGCTGCAATTCCTGAGCAAGCTCTGCACTGTTGGTGCCCCGATCTGCAGCTGAATCAACTTTAGGAGAAGGTCCTGGCTCTTGCTGGAATTTTTTGGGCACCCTGACACCTTCGTCTCAACAATTGAACCTCTCTCCTTGAAGTTCTTGATGATCTGATAAATGGTTGATTTAGGTGCAACCTTACCAGCAGCAATATCCTTGCTTGTGAATCCCTTTTTGTGCAAAGAAATTATGACGGCACATGTTTCCTTGCAGGAGGCAGTGGCGGTTCTACATTGAATTAAACCCTGGGCAAGACCCCCTTCGAGTGCCCCCCCATAAAAAAATATTCTGCACAAACAGTGATATTTCATTATAACAACATAAGTGAAAGAGAAAGTTATACAGGTCCTTCTTAAGAAATTAGCATATTTTGATAAAGTTCATTATTTTCCATAATGTAATGATAGAAATTAAACTTTCATATATTTTAGATTAATTGCACACCAACTGAAATATTTCAGGTCATTTATTGTTTTAATACTGATGATTTTTGCATACAGCTCATGAAAACCCAAAATTCCTATCTCAAAGAATTAGCATATCATGAAAAGGGTCTCTAAACGAGCTATTAACCTAATCATCCAAATCAACTAATTAACTCTAAACACCTGCAAAAGATTCCTGAGGCTTTTAAAAACTCCCAGCCTGTTTCATTACTCAAAACCGCAATCATGGGTAAGACTGCCGACCTGACTGCTGTCCAGAAGGCCATCATTGACACCCTCAAGCAAGAGGGTAAGACACAGAAAGAAATTTCTTAACAAATAGGCTATTCCCAGAGTGCTGTATCAAGGCACCTCAGTGGGAAGTCTTTGCGAAGGAAAAAGTGTGGCAAAAAACGCTGCACAACGACAAGAGGTGACCGGACCCTGAGGAAGATTGTGGAGAAGGACCGATTCCAGACCTTGGATGACCTGTGGAAGCAGTGGACTGAGTCTGGAGTACAAACATCCAGAGCCACCGTGCACAGGCGTGTGCAGGAAATGGGCTATAGGTGCCACATTCCCCAGGTCAAGCCACTTTTGATCCAGAAACAGCGGCAGAAGCACCTGACCTGGGCTACAGAGAAGCAGCACAACAAAACAACAACAAATTATGCATGTCATTCGGAAATCAAGGTGCCAGAGTCTGGAGGAAGACTGGGGAGAAGGAAATGCCAAAATGCCTGAAGTCCAGTGTCAAGCACCCACAGTCAGTGATGGTCTGGGGTGCCATGTCAGCTGCTGGTGTTGGTCCACTGTGTTTTATCAAGGGCAGGGTCAATGCAGCTAGCTATCAGGAGATTTTGGAGCATTTCATGCTTCCATCTGCTGAAAAGCTTTCAGATTTCATTTTTCAGCAGGGCCTGGCACCTGCTCACAGTGCCAAAACCACTGGTAAATGGTTTACTGACCATGGTATTACTGTGCTCAATTGGCCTGCCAACTCTCCTGACCTGAACCCCATAGAGAATATGTGGGATATTGTGAAGAGGAAGTTGAGAGACGCAAGACCCAACACTCTGGATGAGCTTAAGGCCGCTATCGAAGCATCCTGGGCCTCC